>VZSE01006890.1:0-51067 GCA_013398275.1 Promerops cafer | reverse complement strand
CGGCCCCGGCCCGCTCCCGCCCCCTCCCCGGGCCGGGGCTGCCCTGGCGGAGCCCGGAGCGCCCCTTTTGAATTTAAGCCACGTAGTTCCGCCGGCTTTTGTCTGCGCTCCCCTGTGCCAAGCGGCCCCTGCAGCCACTTGGCTGCTGCTGCCCGCGCCCCCCGCCTCTCCTCTGCGAGTTTCTCACCCGAGAATAAAAGGAGTTTGAAGGGTGATGGATGCTGCTGTGGGAACCCTTTGCCATCCAGGCGGCTGCTCGATACTTTGAAAGAGGCAGACTGGAGACGGACAGGTCCCTCTGGTGAAAGCTTCGTCTCCCGACTAATGGGGAGAGGAATAAAAAGTTGTCATTTATTCTGGAGTAACTTCTCCGGTTTTATCCTCCCGGAGCTAATGGAGGAGGAGAGAGAAGAGACTCAGATGCCCTTTCAGTAACGCAGCCCCCAGCGCTCCCACGGTGGGTCGCCCCTGGTCTCCCCAGCAGCTCCCCCAGCCCCCAGTGGCGGGGTGCAGGCTGGCCCCTGCCCGGCACCTCCGTGTCCTGCCTCCCTCGGCGGCCGGGGGACAACGCCGGCCGAGTGGCCACGTTGGATACGTTGCCAAAACAGGCAGGGTGTACTGGGTCCGAGGATGCTGGGGTCGATAGGTTGTCTCCCTGCCCTCTCGTTGTCTCCCTGTGACTGTGTCCCTGTTATGGTGTGGTCAGCTCCACCGGACCGCCTCTATTTGACTTCGTTAACGTTTCTGAGGGGTCAAAGACTCAGATGTTTGTTCCCGTGCAGCAAGGAAGATCCTGGCATCCTTTCCTCACTCCAGGTGCAGATGTTCACTGTCTCTGTTCAGAGAGCTCGGTTCAGTAATATATGTTCTTAGCATCATGTCTAACTTAATGAGAAATACTTCCTTGACAAGTCTTTAAAAAGAAAGATGTCTCTATTGACATGATCGAATTTTATCTCTCAGAACAGCAAGGGAAGAACACAGGTGCTGCAGACTTGCTGTCAATCTGCACCTTTTACATGATCAGTGCAGTTCTCCTCTACCTGGCAGAGCAGGGCTTGAAATGGAGCTTCTAAGTAGATGGCAGACTGTGGCAGAAAAGAAAAAGAAAGATAAAAATATTACTGGACATATTCCAGCTTTCCTTTCTAGAGACTGCCAGTGGGGAGGGAGATGCAAGAAGAGCAAAATTACTTTCATCTCCAAAGTCTCAGAAGCAGAATCATTATCATTAGCTACATCTTCTGTCAGTGTGTTTTGCTCGATTTCTCTACTGCCTCATTTCTTCACCTGCTGAGGCCGCCTTTTCAAATTTTCTTTTTCTTTCTCCTGACCCGTTTACTGAGAGGCTTACTTTTGAGGCACTAGTGATACAGTGTTTCTTGGGAATGTGGCAAGCAGCAAAGACCAAGGAGGCAGCTCGGAACTAAAAGATTTTAATCCTGTTTCCCAGTCTGAAAAAAAATGCTTTCAGAAGCTGTTTCTGACCAGCTTGGGGTGTTCTTTGGAAATTTCTAGGATAATAAATGGTCAAGGAGGAGTTTTGCTCAGCCATTCCCTTGTAGGAGTACCAGCCAGGCTTGAACACAGCCAACCTTCATCAGTGACTGCTGCCACCTAGGAGATAAAATTGCAGATCTGCCATCCTGATGTCTGGAACAATCCTGACATGTCCCACATGGAAGAGGGATGCAGGTGGTGGGGGAAAGTCAAGTATAAGTCCCTACTGCTTGGTCCTGAGTTGTCTGGATAATAGTTTAGGCACTACCAAACCCACATGTATTTTAAAGTGTGGATCTTGACTTCTCTGTGTGTCAGTAATCCCCAAAGGATATTATGCATTTTTATTAAATGTGTGTGAAATTCTGTATATGTGTCATTGGTGTTTCAACAATAGCTCTGAAAACAAATCTAATTACACCTGACTTTAAGCCAGGAACAAAATATGGAGATTTCAGACCAGGTTAGGTGTCACAGCTGACCTTCTCTAATTGCTGCTGAAAAAACAAGCATGTTCCTTCCTCCTCCTCCACTGCCACCTCCCTGTTTTGCTCTTTGTCTTGCCTGCCTAGTCGAGTCCCTTTCCCCAGTGGAAGACATTCCTTGCTGCCCAGGGAGCTTTCTCAACTTGCTAGCAGGGCAGAGAAATGCAAAGCTGTTTCTTGCTGAGATTATTTTCAGAGAGGTCAGGAAGCCCTGAGGATGCCGCCAGGCTGGTGCAGGGAGGCACACTGCAGGGTTGGGAGCTCTGAGGTGCTGGAGGCAGAACTGTATCAAATGTCTGCACCTCAAAGATGCAATGAGATATTGCAGATAAGGTTGGAAATGGAAATGGTTGCTGAAAGAAGCAGTCCTGTCCCCGTTTCCACCCCAGCCACATGCTGCCACTGCTCCCTCAGCAGCTGGATCGGGGTAGTTAGCCCAGCAGGCAGCATCCAGAGGGTGTCTGGCTGCACTTTTCATTTCATGCCAAGATACCAGCTAAAATTCACTGGATTTTGGGGTCTGTAAGAAGCCCACATCCTCCTCTTTGATTTGGAAACAGCTGCTACATGTAGCAAGAGTAATTCTAACTTTAACATGCAGGTATCTGATGCTTTGAAATTATGGAATATGAAGAAATAGACTCAGAAAATAATATTAGGTTTTAATGTAGTTTTAATATCATTTTAATAGTTTTAATAAAAAATAAAAGTACGAGATGAATGGAGCTTAATGAAGCAAATGCAAGTTGTATGATACTTACTCTGGGTAGTTTACCAGTTTCATTTTATGGTAAATCCCACAGTAAGCATTTGCAGGAAATAAAACCCTGTCTTCCCAAAAGATTTCAGTATAGCATTCAGGTGGGGGAAGGGGTTGTATCTAATTGTTCAGGCTCTGAATTTTTAAGTATCTCACTGACTTTAGTGGGTAGGAAAAGCTGGACAAGTCTGGTAAATATGTATATGTGTGTGTACACATACCTTCTTGTACACATGTACATAGAGAGCTTCAGAACAGGTCAAGAATTGACCCAGAAAGCTTAGATTTAGCAAAAGATAAAAGCCTAGGTGATTTAGGATCAAGTGGTTTAGGCTTTAAAAACAATCTATTGCTAGCTGCAAAATTCAAGTCTAATTTCAGATTTTCCTAAGCTTCAAGGTTGAGACTAATAGAATTAATTGTAGTCCATCCAATATATATGTCTGAGTGTCCCTATGTGACATAACAATTTTTCTTTTAAAAAAACCCTCTGCATAAGAGAACCTTTGCTTTCTGTATATATTAAACTGTGGCTGCTTCATGTTGCATTCCTGTGTTCCCAAAGGAAGCTATATTCTTATTCTCATTTTAACTGAGAATTAAACTTGATGGAAATTAATTAGTAGAGGCTGAATTAAGGCAAGAGACATCAGGGGCAGTAAAAATAATCCAGGACTTACTGAATTAGTTCTTACCCAATTAATCTTTGAATTAGTGCTTAGAGCATGATGTCAGCATCAAGTTGATCTCCTCTTTGTCGCTGTGTTGGGCACATCACAAAATTGCACATCACAAAATTGCACATCACCGGTGACCGTTCTGAAGTGAAATAACCAGAGGCTTCAGTAGCCAGGAGTGAGATGCCTTGGCACAGCCAGGTAGGAGCCTGGCATGGCATCCTCCTGTGCTGTGTGCCTCTGCAGGGGCTCAGCAGCTCCTCAGACCAGGGCCAGGAGGAGTCCTCAGCCCAAGGGACTGCTGAGCCCTCATGTTTCTCATCACCTTCAGACACAAACTGCATTGCAGGCTCAAGTCGTGTTATGCTGTTAGACCTTATTTTCCTAATTACTGAATTCTTCATGAAGAAAGAAAGTAAATCTACCTTGGCACTCAAGTTAATGAAATGTAAAACTGGTTCATTAGGACTTATTGTTCTCTTTGATTGATTTTATCATCTTCTGTCATTTGCTGTCTATGAAAATAGGGTACATGTCTGCTAATCTTTCACAAGGCATGTAAATCTGCCATTTTCCTTCTAGGAGGTCAAGAAACTTTTAAGGGCTGTTCAAATTGACTTTGGAAATATATTTTAACATACAAATATTTCTTTCTGATTTCCTTTGGCAAAGTTGCTGCTGAGAAACCTTGCAAGGTTAGACATAGGTTTGAACATGCCCTTTAGGCAGTGAAATTCCCCTGCAGAGTACTGAGTCTACCAGAGGAATCCAAATGTATTTTCTCATTTATACCATTAATCAAAAAGAGTATGTTACAAACTACTCACAGAAGTTTTATGGCATCAGTGAGCAGTGAGTTTATTGGGTCACATTGTGCACCAGAGGCAGAAAAATGGCACAATATAAAATACAGAGTACAGCTTTGTGGGCAAGGGGAAAACCTGGTATAATTCACTGATTTAAACAAGGGAGAGTGTTTAGACAGAAAAAGCTTTCGCATTTATAAATAGAATAAAAAATTATAATATATATTTTCTCCTTTTTTGCTTTTTAATTTTTGAAATATTTTTTAGGCATAGTTGCCCAGGAAAGCCAAAGATATTAACTTTCTCTTTCCCTTTTACCACTTTCTAGATTCCACATAGCGGTTTAATTGTCCTGCTCTTCTCATATATACCCTTTTTATTAATCTCTTTATTAACCTCATGCCAACTTTTCCCTCTCATTTGGAAACAGTATTGCCTGAATAAGCCAGTAAGATACCTTGGCAATCACTGCAGCAGATCGTGGTTTACTTGTAATGCTTCAAACGAGATGGGAAAATTAAGACATAAAAAATATTCTGGAATTTTTGTCCACATATCCCAAATAGTGCCTGATACAATATTGCCTACTGCTTCTCTGCTTCATTCTTTGCCTGTTTATGTTACCAGTCACCAAAAGGAAAATTAGCTGTAAGTTGAAGCTTAATCAGTTTGCGAGGGGAATTGTAAGTGGAATTTTCTTTGCCTGGGATTGGAGTCAGTGGCTTGAGAGCAATTTTCCAAGCCTTAGAGGATGCTCTCCAGTGGAACTTGCTGCTGTGTGGCATGTTGTGTGTCTGTCCACAGTGTGTGAAAGGGTGAACAAAGAAGGGAAAATGCTGAGACTGTCTTCCAGTCTTTCTGTATGCAGTTTCCAGTCTTAGCATCAAGTTCAGGCCAAGTGATCTCATTATGCCAATACTGAATCTGGCTCTTTGTAGCCTCTCTTTATGAGCATCTGAAGCAATTCCAGAAATACTTAGAAGTTGCACTAGGGTTGTGTGGAAAGAAACACCCCACCATCTAATAAGCTAATTCCATCTGGCATTGGGCTGTTATTTACATGAATAGTTTAAAGTAATTTAAATGGGCAGAATATTACACATAATAAACAGATGGCATTCACAGGGCTGTGATCATTTAGATAGGTGGTAGCTCAAAAGATAAAAAGTTTAGTGTCATGTTTTCTAGTCAAATGACCAGACATTACTTCAGTGCATTAAAAAGACATTTTGACAGCTGATACTACCAGAAAAGATATCATGTTGTCATACAGATTAAATCCATCCAGCTCTATGGCTGCAGATTCTGAAATGAGTTTATATTAGGAATTTGCACCAGACTGATTTTAAATTAGTTTCTACTGGCAAGAGTGACCTAGGATACCCAAAGTCCACATGTTCACATCTTTTCATGCCATAAATTGTAAAAAGCAGCCAGAGGTCTGCATGCTGTCTATTATTAGAAGATAATAAATAATAAAATATAGATAATAAAACTGATTCTTGGAGATGGAAAAAAGCATCTTTTGTAGGCACAAGTAACCACCAAGTGGTTACTTATGATACTGCACATGAAAGGTTTTGTAAACTGGAAGTAGACTTTCCAGGGACAATCTGTGCTGCTTTTCTCTACTCTCATAAGCAAATCTTAATTTATAGCACCTTTCTGATTCTTTTGCTTTGTTGTTTTGGCTTAAGGGCTGTGTACTATAGTACAGCATGTTTAAAAGTCAGACTAAATGGGGCCATCACTTACAGTAGATCATGATGCATTTACATATGAGTATGTCCATTTTTTGACTTCTCTTCTAAAAATCCAAATCTGAAGTAGAAAAAAAAAGAGGGTTTAGGAAGATCATGGATAATTTTCAGTACCAGTTCTGTAAAACTTAATTTCAGTTATTTCTTTGAAGCTGTTCACTACAGTTTCTTTGCAAATGATGAATAGCTGGGCATGGAGCAAACTGCAAAATGATCCATTAGTGAAATCCAATTTTCTATCAGACTTTCCAAGTAATTAGCTTTTCTTTAGGTAATATATTGTTAGTTTGCATGCATCCAATGTTGTATGCCATTTGTTTATGGAAGAGTAGATTATTCAATTTCTGTATTGCTTACAAGAAATAGCTCATAACTCTATCAAGGTTAAGCATCCCTTAGTGCAAGTGATTCCCTGTGTTACTCCTGAGCAAGAAATCTGCGTGTGGGATCCTGCCCAGCTGCCTGAACAGCAGCAGTGGCACTACTGTACAGTGTTCCTTCTGTTACATGCAAGCATCCTCCAAGAACCTGAGTGGTTCTGGTGGCCAGGCCTGTTTCTGGGGCGTCCCTGCTACACAGGCATCAGCAGCCAATACGACCATCAAGGAGTGCCATGGCGCTGCCTCCTGCTTTCAGCAGAATAGCTGGTGACTGAGAAACCTCAGAAACAGATTTCTGTAGCTTCTTCCTCAGGTACAATCTTCTGTTTTCTGTCATTTCTCTTCAGTACAATCCCTTTTTCTTCCTTACTTACATTTTTCTCCTTATTCTTCAATGATTTAGCTTTTCAATTCTTCATAGCCCTTGTCTACCACCAACATCCTGTCAGTCACCTCTCTCCTCAGAAGACTTTGTGTGTTTTAGAAGGACTCCCTCTCCCCCATCTTTAGCAACAGCATTCTTCTTCTTGGAAAAGAAAAGAAAAAAGAGTCCTTAATTCTGATCCAGAATCAGTGGATTTGCTTTTGATTTATATGGAGGAACATAAAAGGAAGAATATGCAGAGATGTCATTATTAGGCAACATTTAATAGTCACTGGTTTTGCAACTCCCTGTTTCCTGCATAGAACAAAACTGTGCTTTCAGTCCATGCTGTACAGATGCACACACACATATGTTCTTAGCAAAAGAGCTCATAGCAAGTCTCCCAAAATGAAAAACAGGGATTGCAATGTTCTGGATGTGAGCCTCAGTCTGGGAAGAGGGGAGATCCACCAAAGGAGGGGGAATGGAACCACAGTGAAACCACAAGAGGTACCAAAAGCAGCCCTGCAGAGCTGCATTTCTGGAGTAAAATTCCAGCTGGGGAAGCACTTAGGCTCTGTTTTATTGAGGAGAGCATGCATTGCTGGCCAAGCCTCTTTAATATTTCTCTTTCACACTGACAAATCAACAACTTATAAAAGACCTAAATAAAGTCTCCCAACACCCCAAAATACATTCAAGGAGAAATTGAAAATGACATCTACTCACATATATGGCACATTCCATGCACTTTCAGCACAGATAAACTGGGCATGGAGTTGCGATGAAACACTGGAATGAAATACAGGATAGTTGAGATTAAGCAGAAAAAGGGTGAATGTTTTTGCATTTGGGCTTTTTGGTCATTCCAAAGAAAAGTGCTGGACTGAAGCAGTGCCCAAGGGCTGTGGTTCTCATTTGCAGTCAGAGCACATCTAGCAGGGTTATTGACTCTTTGCTTGCCTGTCCTTTACACGTGCCTGTTACAGGACACACATCTCACCATTCCCATTTGAGCCATTGACTTGTTGTATTAATGCAGAGTACCAGGACAAACAGGCAGAAGCACAGAGTGCTTTAGTCCCTCAGGCAGAGGAACAGACAATGAACAAAGGGATATAGGTGCATTTTTTACTCCTTTCAGAGCACTGGCATAGCTGCACTAACACTTCAGCAAACAAGGATTCTTTGGCATGCCCAGTCAATGACTTTCTAAGATATGTTGGCTCTGCAGTTCGCAAGCCAGTCCTCTGAGGTGCTGGAAAAGAGCAATTTACTAACAGCTTCTCACACCATTCTTTAATGAGTGCCTCAAAATCAGAAGTGGGAACAGTACCTGACCTCTCTGAGCACAAGATCCCCAGAATAGACCACCTATTCCTGGTCAATGTTAGGGCAATGTAATGGGGAGAATGCTGCCAAAAGCACATCGATATCTGGGCAATTTGCACATTGAATTTAGAAGGGGGGAGAGGATTGTTGGTTAGGTGGTTTTTTTTGTTATGGTTTTTTTTTTTTTTTTTGGTTGGCTCTCTGCCACTCTCTCTAATTTTGAGGGAATCTCTCCAGCCCTCTGGACAGGTTAGTTTTGCTGTTTCTGATAGTGACATTGCCAATATGCCACTGTTGCATCCTGAGAAAAGGACATGGAAAACACAGGTTGAAATATAGTGTACAGACTCAACAAAATAGCACTTCTGGGGAAGAGCAAAACCACATTATACAAAGCCAGGAAAAAAGGAGCAAAGAGCTATTCAGCAGTGCACAGCAAGACCTTTGTATTCTACTTTATGCTGTCATGGTTTGCAGATAAATCTAGTGCCTAGGATGAAAGACTTCAAGAGCTATGGTGTCCTGAATTGGCTTAGTTAAGCAATTAGTGACTGCTGAAGGCTGAGTAATCCAGGATGTTTTGGTACTTTGTTAAGATACTGGAGGATCTAAAGTTGCAGCAAGCTGTTTTTTATGAGGAAAGTTACAACCTTATTGATACAGGGGCTACCAGAGCTGCAGAAAAGTTTGATGTGTCAACCACTGAGCCAGGAGGCTGGGGACAGGAAGAGGTTTGTAGGGATTGGTGAGGAAGGAGAAGTTCTGTGAGCATGCTGGGCCTCCTGAGTATCCAACCCACTACCGCAGGACAAATTAGCTCCTCATGCTTGTGGCAACCCAGACTGAGAGTCAGCCTAGCAGAGCAGCACAGAGCCACCCTGAGTGTCTGTCACTCAGTGTCTGCGTGTCTGTCACTCAGTGTCTGCGTGTCTGTCATAGTGGCACAACACTGTGGGGGCTCAGGCAAGACCAGTGCAGATGTCTCTGTTCTGAGTTGGACTGGATGGAGCCACAGGGAATATAAGTCCTCCACTTGTCAGGCTCAGCATAGTGAGAGGACACAGAAGATGACAAAAGGAGCAGTCAGGAAATGGTAGAGGAAGGGAAGGAGCAGAGGGAGGGAGAAGGGTCCTTTGGCATGGATTATTACTTGGGCTACTGGGCCACACAGGTTTCATTCCACACTAGTGCTCCATTATGCAAGGATGGGAAGAAGGATCACAGGGCCAGAACTTTGATTCAGTTCTTGTCTCAGTTGCAGCATTCCTCTGTGTGCATGTTTCACAACAGCAAAAGCTGAGTGTAGAGTCCACTCCCCATGAAGTGCCATGGAGCATTCTGAGTTCTGACCAGGGACTCAGGCACGTAGAAACCCCACACTGGGCTCTCCCATGAAAACATCAACATTTTCTACATGGTTAAGTCTAGGTTAAGTGTAATCTTAACCTAGATTAATCACCTATTAAAAAATCACCTTAATCTTGATTAATCACCTATTAAAAAATTATTTTGTTGGAAGAAGCTTGCTCTACAATTACAGTACATCACACGAACAGCCCTGCTTTTTTGGAGGCCAGGGCAAGGTTACCTCTGAAGCCAAAGTACTGACTGGATAGTAAATGATACTTTGATTTGTTTTGGTTTAGTGATATTCCTCTAAATGAGTTTGGGCTTTGAGGCCACCTGGTTTTGAAAAGCCAGGGGTAACAGGTGAGGCTAACGTTGCTGGAATGCCAGTAGCATTGCAATTTCCAGGGATAAGCAGCTCTGTTCACCTTTAGTCAACAAAACCAAACCCAGCAGAGGTGGGTGTACTTAAGGTAAGCAATGTTAATGGAGTCAAAATGTCCACATAGGCATGTGCACATGGGTGTGATATAAATAGGACACAGTTTAGAAGGGATTAAAGCAACCAGTGAGGACTTCTTTAAATATTCTTCTTTAAATTAGCTGTCACCAGCTCAAAAACTATTGTTTGCAAGAAAGCAAAGAAATCCAACAAATCTGCACTGTTCTGCACATCCATATTTACAATCTTCCCTTTCAGTCTAGCAGTTTATCTAATGTAGTGTGAACAACCAGTGTTTAGGAAGCTGGGCTTGTGAATCACCTGAGCAGAAATGTACAAAATAAAGAGGAAAGGGGAAGACAGAGCCGGAAATAGCAAGACACAATAAAGAGGCTGAAGACAACTAATTTCAGCTTCCTATGATGCTCAGAAGCACACTAAAGTAGATGCTGTGACTTCATCTCTCTTGTCTCAAGAGAAAAGACAAAAAAATTGAGCAATGTGAAATTTTTAGATGGCATACACCCACAAATAGGGACAAGACTGACATTTGAAACTAATTTCAAAAGAAGTGAGAGTGAGATTTTGCATGTGTACTGCAGTAACCATAGAAACTTTCTGTCCCCTTTCATCATTTCACATGGAATTTTTCAGAAAGGACAGCCACACTATTAATGGCATTTCTGCTGGCCTCCCACAGCCCTGTGGCTCTCAGTCCACAGCCATCCAAAAAGCTGATTCACACAGTTGTCCTCTCCCAGACCAGTGCTTATGTTTCAGGCTTCTCAATTACTCTGCTGCTACTGCTTCAGCTGACTCAAACATGCTACATCCCTGTGATTAAAAGCAATGGCACAAGTACCTACAAATCATTTCTTTAGAACAAAACTATTTCAAAGACAACATATTAAAAAAAGAAGTAGAGCAGCTTGGATGTTTAGACAACTCTGTCACTTAGATGTTTAGATATCTCTGTCAGGACCAGAGAATGCTGAGCATCCTTATATTTTCTTTATAAAGTACTTTGCTTTGTCATCCCCTGTCCCTAAACCATTTCTGATAAATGTGTCTTTTCCCACTCCTCCTTTCTCCTCCATTCCCAAAGGGTTTTTATGTATGCATATGTTATTTTCACCTCCAAATTAACAGCCTTGTAAAACAAAACTGTGTTTCCATAAAGACAATTTACAAGGCTCTCAAAGCTGTTAATTGGGCCTGTTATCTTTAAAAAAAAGTTGTTGTTTTCCCTCAGGTAAGTTACTGTGTGGTTTTTGTGTTTGTTCTTCACATAATCCTTTGTGGATTTAGATCAATACAGGCTTGCAGAAAACTGTGATAATACAATACACAATATTTTCTACACAACAAATGCTTCTTTAATGCCTTTCTTTTGTCAGTTTGTGTCCTTGATTCTTATTTTGGTTTGTGAATTTTTTTAAGGATGTGGGAAAAAAGTACCAAAGATTACTTCCATGTACTAACATGAGAATAAAATAGGCCAACAGAAATCATCCTGTGTCATGTCACTTAATACCCTTCGTAAATGCAACAAACTGCTTTTTAGAAGCAGTTCCTCTTTCCTTTTCTAAATGTTTTAATTTTTTAAATACTTTTTTCCCCTGTTGCTTCCAGGCAAGATTTTTCCTAACATAAGTGTAAATAGAAACTTTACTCCAGTTTCTAAGTTCCATTTTTCCATTTGGGGTACATTTTGCCATCTGTTCTCCCACCAACACAGAACAGTGCCAGGTGTCCTAGTGTCAGGGGCTCCACAGAGTCTGGGCTGCCAGGAGTGGCAGGGGCTCCCCATGGGGGCCTGCCAGGGCAAAGCCTGGCAGCCAGGGCCCATCCCATCCCATCCCATCCCATCCCATCCCATCCCATCCCATCCCATCCCCAGCCAGGAGTCAGGTGTCTGGGGGGCACCAGGGCAGCCCCAGCCCCAGGCAATTCCCTGGGGACAAACCAAGGCTGGCATCAGCCTGTGAATCTCCAGCTCAGCACGGCCTGCGGCCAGACCAGCCTCATACAAGGCCCTAGCATGGACCTTACTTCACACAGCACCACCAGCCAAGTTCCCAAATTATGTAGTTCTCCCCCATGACAGCTCACAGACCAGCCAGAATGCCCCAGTGTTTCTCCCTTGTTTCCAGCTCTTGAGCTCCCAGCTATGTAATTTCATCCCAGTTGTACGTACAGACCAGGGAATGAGGTGCTGGAAAACAGCCCTGTGGAAAGTGACCTGGGGGTCCTGGTCAGTGGGAAGTTGAATCTGAGTCAGCAGTGCCCTGGCAGCCAGGAGGGCCAAGGGTGTCCTGGGGGCATCAGGCACAGCATCACCAGCTGGGCAAGGGAGGGGATTGTCCTGCTCTGCTCTGAGCTGGGGCGGCCTCACCTTGAGTGCTGGGGGCAGTTTTGGACACCCCAATATAAAAACGACATGAAGACATTAGAGAGTGTCCAAAGGAGGACTATGAAGATGGCGAAGGGCCTTGAGTGGAACCCGTATGAGGAGCAGCTGAGCTCACTGTTCAGCCTCCGCTGTTCAGGAGACTGAGGGGAAACCGCACTGCAGTTACAACTTCCTTGTGAGGGGAAGAGGAGGGGCAGGCACTGATCTCTTCTCTGTGGTGTCCTGTGACAGGACCTGAGGGAATGGCCTGAAGTTGTGTCAGGGGAGGTTTAGGTTCGATATTAGAAAAAGGTTCTTTGCCCAGAGGGTGTTTGGGCACTGGAACAGGCTCCCCAGGGCAGTGATCACAGCACCAGCCTGACACAGTTCAGGAAGCGTTTGGACAATGCTCTCAGGCACATGGTGTGATTTTTGGGGATGTCCTGTGCAGGGCCAGAAGCTGGACTTTGACGATCTTTGTGGATCCCTTACAACGCAGGATATTCTATAATTAATTCTATGATTCTAGGAACCTATCTAAACCACATCTAAATCTCTTAAACCAATCTAAACCACAAACGTAGGAAGATCATAAAGATACTCTCAGCTCCGGCTGGAATAATTCAGTTGTCCAGACCGGTCTCTGCCCCAGCCCCCATGTTATATTCGCCTATATATTACATTCCCCTTTATTACACCCCTGTATCATTCCGGCCCCGCCCCACAGGGGCCCCGCGCCGAGGTCCCGCCCCTCCCTGCCTCAAGCCCCGCCCCCGAGGCGCTCATTGCCCGTGGATTGGCCTGCGTGACGCGCGGCGCGGGGCGGGGCTTGCCGGGGGTATTTAAGGCTCCGTGGCGGCTGGCGCCTACTCCACTTCAGGTGAACGCTGGGGTTGCGTGAGCTGCGTGAGTGAGTGTCGGAGGGGTCGGGGGTACCGGGTCTCTTGGCCGTGCGGTGTGCCCGTACCGGCGTACGTGGCCGGCCCTGTCCGGCCCGGCGGGGAGGAGCCGGGAATGCCGGGTGCAGGGCACTGCCGGCGGGCTGGGCCTTGCTCCGAGTCCCCCGGTGGGGAGCGTCTGTTCGGCCTCGAGGGGCGGCGGCACCGTGGCTGTCGCCGGAGAGAAGCTGCTCCTGCCTCTCCGCTCCTGTCCCCTTCCTCGCTGTCGCTCCCCGGGAGCCTTCCCCCCGCGCTGTCCTTAGGAAGCCCGCCGCGCGCCTGCCGCCTTCCCTCCCGTCCCGAGGCTGTCACCGACCTGGGGGGCTGCGGGGAGCTCGTCCCGGTGCTGCGAAACTCTGTAAAGAAAGTCCCACGATTAATCTTCAAATCAGCCTCGGCCCGAAGGGCTGAGCCTGCGACGTGAGCATGGGGCTCAATGGTGGCTATAGAGCGCTCTTAACTTTGTCCAGTGCTCTCCTCTGGGATACTAGTGTTGTTTGTGGATGAGAACGGCAAAGTTGTAATGGTGCAATGATAGTCCCTTGGGTTATCTTATTTCAAGGTGCGACTTCTGTAGTCCTCTGAAAAGGTAAATCTAAGGAGCTCCTTCTGTATAGGTAGGAAGGGTTCAGCTCTCCATTGTGAAGGACTTACAGGAAGTTCAAACCCTGATTTTGAAGACGAAGGGGGAAGTAACATCCAGCCTTTTGCTGTGCGGTAACCAACACTTACTTTTTGTAGTTTGAAGCTTTCTGGAGCAGGCTTCTTTGCAGCTCTTCAGTGTGACTTGTTTGATTCAATGCCCTTGTGATTTCAGAACTATTTAGCTGTGGTTAAGGGGATATTTAAAGTAGTCCCTGGCTTAACAAGTAGTTCAGATCCTGTTTGTGTTGGACAGAATGTCAGCCTCCATGTAACATGTATTTTGTGTCTCTGCTGTGAAGCTGAAGCCCTGAGGTTGCTATAGAAACTGGTTGAGTGAAGAGGAGGGTCAGATGCCCTGGACTGATGCCTGTGTGCTGGCTTCCTGAAAAGCTCCACATGAATCCTGTCTGAACTCTGTGTGTGAGGAGTGTGGCTTCATTAGGGAAGCCTAGGTTTAGTGAGAAGCATTGCTTTAACTTGGTTATGTCTGTGTAGTCCTGAAGGTGTTCAGTTTTCACCTTTCATGACTATTTGGGGTTGTTCTAATTAGTGTTTAAAACAAGTTATATCCAAACTTAAACTTGATGGCTGCTTTAAATGAAATCGATGCTGTCTCTGGTGAGGGAAAGGCTTTTTGTATGTCAAACACCAGTATCTGTGCAAGTAAAGTCTTGCTTGAAAGAAAATTTGGGGTGGTGCTTGTATTGCAATATATTGTGTGGGACAACCGGCAGCTGGAAAGGATTTGTTTCAGATATGTAGAGTAGTCAGCTGCTCAAGAAATCCTAAGACAAGCAGTCAGATGTTTTACCAGCTGTCTTGTGACTACCATGTAGAAGCAGAAGAAAGGCTTAAAGGACCTGGCATAAAGCTGACTCGGCAAAATACTGAATCACAGTGGCTGGAGCTGCTGAACATGCTTGTGTTACAAGGGCACTGGAGTTCTTCCTACTAGTCCAGGCACTTGGATTCCAGAGGCACACTTCAGGGAGCCTCCTTCTCTGGCGTTACTCAAAAGGCTCCTGGACACTATCCTGAGTAATGTGTTGTAGGGCCACATCCTAGACCAGCTGACCTCCAGCAGTCCCTTTCAACTTTAGCCATTCTGGGATTTGTAAAGCTCATTATTTTCCTGGCTTAGATGAGGTGCTGTATTTTTAGTTTAAACTTGAGAGTTAAGCTTAAGTTTGTTTGCTTTGTTGCTTTAGTGGACAATATTTCTTTTCAGTATTGGTTTCAGACTGGTAAGGAAGACAGTCTACTGAAAAGGGAGAGAGGTCTTGGGTTTTTTCACGTGAACTTCAGTTGAAATAAAAACAAAAGAAGAAAGTGGTAGCACTGAAGTAGTCACTGACCACTTGCTCATGACCTGCTGGGGCTGGCCTCTGTTCCCAATGACTTCATTCTGACCTTATTTGTGAAATCTGAGTGGCAGGCTGAGACTTTAGGCAGAAGAAAGCACAGTTCTCCAGCTGCCTGTTTTTAACCTCCTCTGCAGAGCACAAAGTGTGGTGCTTTCTTGGACCTGGCTATCAGCATTCAAGCTGATGTCATGCTATTACTTGAACTGGTAATGAAATCTACTCTTTGAAGTTGCATTTTACTTGAGTAACATTTTGTCTGTATGTCTGCAGTGAAATGAAGTGTATGGTTTCATTGAAGTACCTCTAGAGACAAGACTGCTCAGTTTAACTTTGAAAGTTATTTTGAGGCAGAAAGAGTGGTGTTGAAATTTCAATATGCTTTTGTTTAGCCACTTCACTGTGGTAATTTCATGAAAGGGAGAGGCCTCAAGTTTTATATTAATACAGCTTGGTGTGTGGCATGAGAAGCTGAAAGGTGAAAGTCTCCTGTGGCTCTTGATTACTGACTGTCACTCGTTAAACCTGTGAAAGCTAAATTATTTTTCTGTCACAGAATCTTCAACAACACTGTTCTGAAAACTATTCCAAAAATGTCTGCTCTTGAAACCCTCTTTAAATACATTGATGAACACCAGGACCTCTATGTTCAGGTAAGGTTTTTTTTGAGTTTTATCTTACATCATGGGCAGCTATGAGATATTAGAAGTTAGGTGGTCAGCTACAAGCTTGTTGTTACATCTGTATGATATGCCCAGTAATAATGTCAGGTAATGGGAGAGAGGGGAGAGCAGGCAGCAAGTGTGAGAGATTTGAGTCAGGCCAGAAAACTTCCTTAAATTTAGGCACAGTTCTGTTCAAAAACCTTAATGTCCATGGTAAATTTATTAGGAAGTTATTTATTACTCTGTAGTGCAACTGATGACCTATTTAGAGGTACAGGAAGCTGACACTGGCTTCTGAATGCCAAACTAGGTTTGTAGTTTCTTCCCTTTGGAGATGAGAGATGAAATCTATTATAAATGAGGCTGGAACAAAGCTTTCTTGTATAAAACAATTTATGCAGGGGTACAGAGGGAGAGGTTGCACTCTCCAAAGAGGTACTTTGCTGCTTGGCCTGCTATTTAGTTACAGGTTATATAGTAATCCCTTTCACCCATGAAGGAATCATTGGTACAGCACTGTGAACTCAGGCATGAACTATGCCAAGTGTGTAGCTTGATTTCTGACAGTTGTTCTTGCTGAACTCAAATGGGGAGAAAAAGCTAAAGTGGCCTTTTTGAGAGGCCTGAGAGACTTTAGCTGGTTCTGGATACTTAAAGAACAGCAACTAAAAAGGCATAATAAGCACAAGCTGTCATACTCTTAAGCTTACTTGGTGTATCTTTAGACTTTGTGCTATGCAGCAGGGACATCTGTAGGCAAGTGAGGCTTTAGAGAGCTTTTGAGAGTAAGATTAATGGTTAAAAGTTCTTCTTTGAGCAGAGGACAGAGGCGATTTGCCTTAATTTGAGCTTGACTTAAACCAGTGTTTGTTGAATTACAAGGCGTGGTGGTATTTGCATAGTGCCTGTTGTGTAGTAAAACCTGTAGCTCTTGCATGTGTCCAGCGCCTGGCAGAGTGGGTGGCAATCCAGAGCGTGTCAGCATGGCCGGAGAAGAGGGGTGAAATCAAGCGCATGATGGAGGCTGCTGCCAAGGAGATTGAGCGACTGGGAGGCACCACCAAACTTATGGATATTGGGAAACAAAAGGTACGTGAGCATCTCCATAGCAGCTTAGTAGGAAAAAATCTCTTTAGAAGACAAGGTGTTTTGCATGAGAAAGTGCTGGTTTCTTATGTTCCAGTATGAAAGGCACCTAGACTCCATTAAAAGGCTGTTTATTGGACTTATGGCTATAAAGAAAGAGGATAGCATGGATATCCTTATGTCCCTGCAGATACTGGCACCTCCAAGCTGTGCAGCATCTAGCAGGCATCCAACCAGCGTCCAACATACTGTGCAGATCCCATGCATGGAAATGTTTTCCCATTTTATTTATTCAAGCTATTCAGTTCCACTGACAAAAGGGCTTTTCTGTGAGAATTTCTTGATGCACTTTTAGATTAAGTCAAGGATGTGCAGGTGATGTAATCCCCAGTGCCCCGTGGCAGCTGTCTTCATGTTACAGTCGAGTGGCTCAGTTTATCCTGCAGTCCAGGGATATGCACAGCACCATACAGGAAGGAAGGTGAAGCTGTGTGTGCCACATAGCATGACACAGGCTTTGGGGTACTCAGGTTATCTTTGTGGGTCACTAATTCCTTGGTGCCTGATGAATTTCTGGGTCAGGATCACCACACAAGGGTCCTATGGGCTCTGGCCTTAGAAAGGCAGTAGCCTGTTAGGATGTAGGATAATGTCTTTTCTGCCACACAGTCTGAACCTTCTCTTAAAAACCTTTGTTTATAGTAAACTTTGGGACCCAATTAAGGATGTTGAATTAAATTTTGGACTGTATTAAATGTATTTTAAATACTTTTTGAACTGAACATGAATAGAGCACCTGCAAACAAATATGTTAGACATTTTAAACAACAGGCTGGTATTGGTCCTTAGACCCACAGACTGTAAAGATACTGACTGATGTTTCAGTAAGTCTGCAGAAACACTTCTGGACTCTTTCAGAAGTGTTACATTTGTCACAGGGTTGCATTTCTCCCTTACTAGATACAAAAGGATCATTAAAAGAATGACTTCCCTCCTCATTTTTAGCTATCCAGACTGCTTTTTTTTTTCTCTGAGACATGTATGTGCTTATGAGAATGATAATGATAATCTCATCCTAGGGAAATATCCACTTGATAGCTCCTCCTTTGAAGTGCCTAGCCACTACCTTCCTCAGAGTAAGACCCATACCAAAATTGTTAGATTAGGATTTGGATAGTGGCGTTAAAAACCTTGTACTGGAATGTTTACTAATTTTAGGAGCTTGTCCTTGTAATTGGTGTGAAAGACTGCTGAGTGAAATCTCTGTTTTATGGGAACCTTCTGAGCAGTTCTTGCTTTGGGCAAGTGGATTACACTTGTTTGTGTCTACAGGTTCCAGCAGGAAAACAGCTGACTTGGGAGGGAATCTGTATGTTAATTCTAGCTTAGCTACTACCTACAGCCTAAAACCCCATCAAAAGCATTTCAATTAATTCAGAGACAAAGTTGTTCTTTTCATTACTGTAACTTTTTGGTAGCAAGAACTGATTTTAGAGTTTTATACATTATATTTTTATTAGTTAACTTTAATCCATCTGCAAGGGTTACCTTCAGTGTTCCATTTTATATTAAGTATAGAGGGAGCTAGTCAATGTATTGTGTTGCTGCTATATCTGTGAGGGACAATGTAAAGCAACTGCACTTGTCAGATCAAAGTTGCTTTACTGCTGCACAGCAATTTGTTGTGTATTGATTACTGTAAATTCCTGCAGTAGTAATCACATAGAGCTGCAGCTGGCCAAGGACCATGTAACCTGTTGATAAAAAATGGAGCTTGGGACCCATATAAGCAAAAAGTCAAAGCTAGTCTTGATCTGCTGAACAGTGTATAGAAGTACATGTTCACCAGAAGTGACATACTTGCTGACTGGGAATAGCATGTGATAATTGCTTATGGGCTGTTCCAAGGGATTAAGCTAAGTTCAACTCTTGAACTCCTGAACTGAGTTCATCAGCACTACCCTGCCCTTAGAGTAACAATGTAGGCTGGTTGAGAGAAATATGTGTTAGGCTGATCTTATTTGGGTGTAGGCACATGTAACGCCCACCCTTACCACTGTCAGGGAATTTTTGTCCAGAGAGCTGTACTGTGGACAGGATGAAAGTGCAGTGACAAGCAACACAGCTGCAACATTGAATGGAGTTTATCATGTATGCTTAGTTCAGCATTAGTTATAGCAGTTTGGCATGCAGTCAGCTTGCTCTGCTAAAATCTGATGCAGTTTAAAGCTAACAGTTCTGAGTGGCTTGGAACATTTTGACTGTTACTGGGACCTGTCAGGAAACTAACTGGCGTGGTGCCATCAGGCCTTCTTTGGCACCCTGCTTCTGGCAATTGGTTTAAGTAGATTAGTTTTGTTTAGCTATGCCTCTAGTCTCATAACCTCCATAGTATTAAAGTAATTCATATATCTGATTAAAACTCTGACATTCCACATTTTAATAAAACTTCTGCTTTCCTGTTTCTAGCTGCCTGATGGATCAGAGATCCCCCTACCGCCGATTGTTCTGGGAACACTGGGCACAGATCCACGCAAAAAGACAGTGTGTGTATATGGTCACCTGGATGTTCAGCCAGCAGCACTAGAGGATGGCTGGGATAGCGAGCCCTTCACACTGGTAGAAAGAGATGGTAAGAGCAGTGGACTGCACAAACTGATGAACACTCCTGTAATAAGTGTGGTATTCCTCAGTTGTTCCAAAGCTGTGCCATTGATTGAAAGGGGGAAGGAGAGTAAGAAGTGGTATGGGTGTTTATTTAGTACTGTTGAGGTAAAAATGTGCAGGTAGGGAAGTGGTAAAAAAGTCAAGCTGCAAAATCTCAGCTACTCTTGGGATTGTTTCCTTTTCTGATAGTCTAGGCTGTAATTTGCATGTTTTCTTCCTTGTAGCTATGGCACAAAACTGCTGCCTTCCATGGTGCTGGCTTGTTGCCAGAGAGCTTTTTAGAACTAAATTCTTGCTCACAGCTTGAAGCCTGTAAGGTCATGTCGGACTGCAGGAATTTTGAACCATTACTGAGAAAAAATACACAACACAACTTCTTTATGCCTGGAGACAGGAGTGGCACAGCAGCATCTCTCTGGGTTGCCTTGTGTTTAGCTGCTCTACTATGAATCCTACAGAAGCTCTTTTGCAGAGATAGTGCCCCAAAATTTGTGCCTCTCCCATAAATGGGGATGAAGAAATGGTGCAGTATCTCCTGTTGAAACAACATTGCCAGCAGTCAGGAAGACTAAAACTTCCTTTTCTATTAAAAGCTGCTGCTACCACCAGCTTCTTTGTTTCACTTTCTCAGTGTTAAAGGTCATATCAATAGGACGACATTAACCACTCATTGCATAAGCTATAATGATTGCCAGAAAAAGGAGTATCTGTCCTTACTAGTACTTCTGCTTGGACACTTTGTCGTAGGCAGCAGAGTCCAAGTTACTGAACTGGGTTATCTCATCTGCTAGCAAGACCTAGACTTGCTTCAGGCTGTGGCTTGTCTCTGTGCAGCCTTGCAGAAGACATTCACCAATGGCTCTTTGCATTTGCAAGCTGTCTGGCCTGCTCTGTCACTGGTGACATGGAGTGCTGAGGGGTTGTAGCCACAGCTCTGAGTTGCACTGATAACTGCCTCTGCTGTGATCCCATTTGCTACATTTTTCTGGGAATTCCCTGTGGCCTATGAAACTCATTTTTCACTAAATTCCTTTCTAGGGAGATGCACTTTCATCTGGAGAATCCAGAGAAGTGATTTGTCACTAGCTATTGAATTTTTACTCTTCAAACAAAGAATTATTGAACTGAAGATAATACTTGATAGGTTTCTGTTGAAAGCAGAAAACTTGTTTGTATACACTGAGGTGTTTGTAGAAAATTATATTATTGTGAAGGATAAGGCAGATGTGTCTTTTCCTGGCTTATAATAAACTTCTGTTGAGGGAGCAGCTGGGGGTAGAGGTGGGGTAGCTTTGTAAGTGGGAGAACTATTGCAGTCCTGTACCTATCCCACTTGAAAGGGTGTGTGAAGCAGGATGTAAAACTGCTACTTATGAAGAATCAGAAATGAAAGTTTTTTATATAAGCAGGGTTAAAAAAGTTATCCAAAAACAAATGTTCTCCTCTAGGCAAGAGATGAAACTTCATACTAATTTTTTTCCTCACTAGTTAATTTGTATCTTATTTCTTCAGGAAAGTTGTATGGGAGAGGATCAACAGATGACAAAGGTCCAGTGCTTGCCTGGCTGAATGCCTTGGAGGCTTATCAACAAACTAACCAGGTATGTGCCAAAAACATTCTGCTTTTACACACACAGCTGAGTATAGCAATAAATGTTATCCAAGCCACAAACCCTTTGTGAGGGAAGCCTGATTAGAGGAATGATACAGTAGTCCTGTAAACTCCCTGATTTCCTGGTAGGGTTAAGTTGACTTGCTGACAAGTTAGTCTTATAGATGCTTAGGTTGTTTCACTTCTAACAATTTTCCTTTAATGAAATATGTAGGAAGAAAAATACTTAGTCAAGCACGTGGAGCAGGAGCAATAATCAAATGTGATCACTATCATGTAAGGATGTCAGATTACTTTGGCCTTTATCAAAGCTTAATGTCTCACTGCCACTGAGCTCTAAAAGGAGGTTAACTTAGTAACACTAAAACTGAGCTTTGCTTATTTCTGTTAAAGAAAGTGTGCAATCAGAAATAGCTCAGGGTGTTTGCTTTATCTTGCAAGACAAGTTCCTACCGCTTTTGAGAGGAATAACAGGTTCTCAGTTGCTGTCTAGGTATATAGAATATGCTAGACTGGATAGACAGGGTAGCTCTCTTCCTACTGTGGCATGCAATTCCTGTGGTTTATATTAGTTTTCCTAGCCTGGTGGCTTACCTTTGGCAACAGATTTCTCCTGTGTTCTCATGCTTAAGGGGTTTGGGGACAAGTTTTTATGACTTTTTTGAAGAGTTTGGATTTCATCAAATGAAGGGTGATAGAAGTGCCCTCAACATAAGCACAGTCTAAACTTTAAACCAGTTTGTGTATAATTAACAAATTCCACTGTCATGGAACAATTTTAGCCATGTCCATTTTTCTGCTTTGAACGCAACAGATGAAAAATACTGATTACTGAAGGAGTCAAGTATTTTCACATGCTTAATCTGTTCCTGTTTTTCATTTCAAAGGAGTTTCCAGTAAATATTAGATTTTGCCTAGAGGGTATGGAAGAATCAGGATCTGAAGGCCTTGATGATCTGATTTTTGCTCAGCGAGATGCTTTCTTTAAAGATGTGGATTATGTTTGCATTTCTGACAACTACTGGCTAGGCAAGAAGAAGCCTTGTATCACTTATGGTTTGAGAGGTATCTGCTACTACTTCATAGAGGTAAGTGCTAAAATACACTGCAAACCCAGTATTATTAAACTGAATTTTGCACAGGAGAAGAGTGATAGTGCAAACTTTTTCATGCCAGTAGCTTTTTTTCAGAAAAGATGAAAACTGACTACTTACTTAGAATGGTTTTTCCTAATTGTCTGAACATCCTTCTCTTGCCATCCTATCTGATACTTGGGTGGGTTGGATAGCTTTCAGATGTGTGAAGCAAGATAAGCCACTTCACTGAAAGATTCTCATAGCACAGACATCTTCATCCACATACACCCTTCTTATTTGTGCTTTTTCCAGTTCCAGCTGGAACATCTCCAGTTAACCAGAACTGCTGGTATATGTTTGANCAAACTTTTTCATGCCAGTAGCTTTTTTTCAGAAAAGATGAAAACTGACTACTTACTTAGAATGGTTTTTCCTAATTGTCTGAACATCCTTCTCTTGCTATCCTATCTGATACTTGGGTGGGTTGGATAGCTTTCAGATGTGTGAAGCAAGATAAGCCAGCACCTTCACTGAAAGATTCTCATAGCACAGACATCTTTGTCCACATACACCCTTCTTATTTGTGCTTTTTCCAGTTCCAGCTGGAACATCTCCAGTTAACCAGAACTGCTGGTATATGTTTGAGTGTGGTTTGACAAGTCCTTTTACCACCCTCAATACTTTGAGGTGGGGTGGATCCTATCTAGGCCCATAGACTTGTGGGTGGCTAATTGACCTAGCAGGTCACTAACCATCTCCTCATGGATTATGGGCTTCCCTCATCTCCCCATCACCAACTTCCAGCTCAGGGAGCTGGGCATCCTGAGGACAGCTGATCTTGATATTGAAGACTGAGGCAAAGACAGCATTAAATACCTTTGCCTTTTTCTCATCCCCTGACACTACACTACCCTCTGCTTTGAACAAATGATAGGGACGCTCCTTGACCCTTGGCCAGATCAAGTTCTAGCTGGGCTTTGGCTGTTCTGGTCTCTTCCCTATGTGGCAAAATCTCTGAGCTCAATCTTCATTCACTTCAATCAGGTGGAATGCTGTGACAAAGACCTTCACTCCGGAGTTTATGGTGGTTCGGTACATGAGGCCATGACAGATCTCATTGCTCTAATGGGTAAGAAAACACGGGTTTCACTGAATGCATTTAAAATGGGAGTAAGAACCATCCAAGCATGACTGAGTTTGCAGTGAGGGAGTTGCTAAGGACTGTTTGCAGTAGCAAAGCAGTGGCCTGGTGCTTGCCAGGTATGCAGAGCTAATGCCTTAGATACAGAAATGTGAAGGTGAAGGTCTTGCCAAGAAGTTGCCTGTCTACTCTTAGCCTTCCCTAAAACCTTGCTGCAAATTTGCATGTTAATTAAATCAGCTGTCTTCTCAAATTCTGCTGTGGGTATATTGAACTCTTTAGGAATCCTGCATTCAGGCAGCCAGCGAAAGGTAGCAGTAGAATTAAATGTAGTAGCACACAAGTGCGCATTTTGGATACAGGCAAATTCTAAGTGTCTTCCATACTCAGTGGTGCATGCTCTGGGAAATGGAAGTCTGAATTTCATTGTATTTACAGAAGGCCAAGACTTGTTTCCCAAGGAAAGTGTTCCCAGCAATGACATCTTGTATCTTCTGGTTGAATACTGATATTAGGTGCTTCTTGTTTACAGGGTCTCTTGTAGACAAGAAAGGGAAAATCCTCATCCCAGGTGTTAATGAAGCAGTGGCACCTGTTACTGATGAGGAGCTGGCATTATATGAGAAGATTGATTTTGACCTGACAGAATATGCAAAAGATGTAGGAGCAACAAGACTTCTGCATGATGCAAAGGTGTGCTGCACTCCTCCTCTACCCTGTCTAGATCAAGCTGTCTGTATTAGTAGGAGACAGAAACAAGCTTCTGTGGATATGTGTGTAGTTAAGTAATTTATTAGGCAGAGGATTCATCTGATGTCTTCAAAATGGTGAGAATGCCTTGAAGATAATTTTGCTTACTATGCGGGTGACTGCATACTTAACACTTTGCAGAGGAACTGCTAGTGTTAGGTGCTTGGAAACTTACTCTAGGTTATCCCATGTTTAACTCAAGCAGTCTTCACAACTCTAAATTTGCTCCTTAGTCGGTATAAATAGTATTTGAAACTTGTACAGAACTCTAGTGCAATTCTTAATGATTGATAAGAATGTTGGCAGCTTTCCAGAAGTGAGGTGACAATGTACGCAAAACATCTGATTGTCTACATCTGTAGGAAGGTCAGTGGGTTATCAGAAATAAAGCAAGTTGCTCAGAGATGATTTGTCCTTAGGGGAGAAAAGAGCTTGAAACCTAGCTGTGCTGAATTCGAGGCTGACATGCTGAACATGTTCCTAGACCTGGCAAACAAGGACTGTTTTGTAATCATAAGCTAGGCAGCCCAAATCTTTGAACAATCTCAAGCTCAATAAACTCATGTCTAAAGTTAAGTCTTCATCCTGGGAGCTCTCCAAATGAATGCTTTTAACAGCATTGAATCTTACAGGGTATGGGTATTACACACTAATTTTAAAACACTAGATATAAATACATCTCCTGTCACAAAAAGCAGACACAGGTGTTGTAAAAGGCAAGTTTCCATGTGCAGGTCTGTCTTCTGTCCTAGTACTGTCAGGAGACTTCAAACTTAACTCAAATAGGTATAAGTAACAGTTTATATCCTCAACCTTGTCTTTATATGCTCAGGTTTATATCAACTGGGAGCACACAGGCTTCCTTGCTTAGCCTTATCCTTTAAAGTAATGGATGAATTATAGCTTGGATATAAGGAGGAGCTGGAAAGATGTTCTTTGTGATACTGAACTGTAACTGTTCAGTCTTGGCTCAACTGAAATTCCAGCTAAGGAACTTCTAAGCTGCATACATGCAAGAAGGACTTTGGGGCTAGGGAGAGAGGGCTGTAATTTCCAGATGAGAAGCAAATGTGCTTGAGAGATTTGAACTGTGACAGCTACATTTGCTTTGAGAGAAGATTGGAGGCAGGTTGTACCTGGAAAAAAACAAACTTGTAACATAAAGGACACAAAATTTCTAAGTCTCCTGCATTTCTGCAGTGAAGTTCATGCTGGAGGCACTACCTGTGTCTGCTCAGGGTAACTCAACAACTGCACTGAATTCAGGATCCAATGTACTCAACAGCTGTGTCCAAGGTAACAGAAGAAACGCAGGAAGTGTACCTGGAATGCAGTAGTGGTCAGTTTAATCAACCTGGAGTTCAGGCTTTTTAATACAGTTGATGGTATAAAGCAAAGCACACTGTAAGCCTCAGTCTGAGCAGTGGTGAGGCTTCTAGAAAATGTGAACTCAAGCAGTGTCTTGGTGATGAAGGCACCTGCCTGTCCTGAGGCAGTGGGGATTAAAGCTTTCAATGTTCCCTACAAACTATGCTTGAGCACCTTATAAATGGTGCTTGTGTCCTTATCATAAGCAGACTGATCATGTCCCATAAGTTCCACAGAGCTAGGAGGGAGCCAGACTAGAACTGCTGAGTCTCTTAAGGTGCTGAGAACTCAGCTGTGTTATCAAAATGTGTGCTTAATGGGAGTAACAGTTTCTGAGTGGTCTTCAATGAGCTGCATTTCTGCATGGGAAAAAGCACTATTTCTTGCAAGTTCTGTATTAGGTTGAAGAAATCATTAGTTTAAGGAACTCAGTCAAACTTCATGTAACCTTGCACCTTTCTCTTTGCTTCTGCAGAGAGAGATCCTTATGCACAGGTGGAGATACCCTTCCTTGTCTCTCCATGGAATTGAAGGAGCCTTCTCAGCCTCTGGTGCCAAGACTGTGATTCCTAGGAAAGTGATTGGCAAG
Organism: Promerops cafer; assembly: GCA_013398275.1. Classification (NCBI taxonomy): domain Eukaryota; kingdom Metazoa; phylum Chordata; class Aves; order Passeriformes; family Nectariniidae; genus Promerops; species Promerops cafer. Next base: position 24,924 of record VZSE01006890.1, on the reverse strand, counting down.
TTCTCAATCAGGCTTGTGCCAAACATGACTCCTGAAGAAGTCACAAAGAATGTATGTTGAGATGGATTGCTGCTATCCAAACAAGCGTCTCTAAACTTCTCTTCACCTTGCCTTGGGGGAAGAGTTGTTCTGTTTTCTAAAGCAGATCTGTTAATTTGCTTTCCTACTATCTTCCCTGTACTGCACCTCAACATGAGATAACTGAGGGAATCCTGTGTGGTGCCCCAGTAGACTGTAATGGTCTGATTACCCAGTTTCTCTAAACTCAAAAGGGCTTAGGAGTAAATGCTAACCTAATTGTAGGGCACTGGGACTGCCAGAAATGCATATTCAAAAGCAGCAGTGCTTGACATACTGTCTAATGGTTCTACAATGTACTGTTCATCTGCCTAAAAAAGATATTAGGACTTCAGAGCAGAGAATCATTGGAATACTACAAAATAAGAGCAATAAGTGTTGCTGCACAGTTGTAGTGACCTGCAAGTCCCTAAGATGCTTTTAGAATATGAACTTTGCCAATGCTCATACCAATGCTAACAAGTAGATAAGATAATTCAATCTTTCTTACAGGTTGAAGACTACTTGAACAAAAAGTTTGCAGAGCTGCAGAGTCCCAACAACTTCAAAGTGTACTTAGGCCATGGTGGAAAACCCTGGGTGTCAGACTTCAACCACCCCCACTACATGGCTGGTAGGAGGGCCATGAAGACAGGTCAGTGGGATTTTCACTTGGCATTGATAGGATTAAAAATCTCTTGTTTCAGCACCTCGAGAAACACTGAGGAGGTCATGTTTGCTGAATATTTAATGTTCTGCACTCATGTCTAATAACTTTGGCTCACTAAGTGAGGAAGCATGTCATGTGCAACCTTTAAACTGAAATCTGAGGTACAGAAAGGAAAGATACTGGATATCAAATTCACTTCTACTGTTCTGGGACAAGTTTGTTGGTGTGGTGTTTCTTTTACATAAGGATGAGACTGTCTGTTCAGATCACCTGCTGAGCCAAATTCCATGAAGTTTGGTCATAGCATACCTCTTAATCAGTTTTACTAGATTGTATTGGGCAGCTAGAGCAACTCTAACTTATGCTGGAGTACAGACAGACCTTCAGATGAAGTGTTGGTGTGTAACTGAACTGACAGTGGCAATACTCCAGTGCTACATCTGTGGGGAGAAGCTCCACAGTTCTGTGGCCTTTGCAGTCTGGATGATTTGGCCAGCACCTGATACAGATGGGTACATGATTGCTTAAGTGAGGGTTTGCCGAAAAAAAATACGACTTCAGACTGACTAGAGTATCACTTTTCTAGTTTTTGGAGTTGAGCCAGACCTGACAAGGGAGGGAGGAAGCATTCCTGTTACCCTTACTTTTCAAGAAGCCACAGGCAAGAATGTCATGCTGCTTCCTGTTGGAGCTGCAGATGATGGTGCTCACTCTCAAAATGAAAAATTGAATAGGTAAGAGAATATCTATTCCTGTGCCAGGGTGTCTTGGCATGTGTTACGAAAAGCACCAAGAACTGAGCTCTTGCTTTTGTTTATTTTTCTGGATGGCTACATCCTCCCCAGCAGAGAATGACTGACTGGGCAACTGGTTTGTAGCGGAATGTTGATTTCTATGTTGATACATTGAAACCAGAAGCAGGTTTTGTATTTTGGTCTCTAAGCTTGGCTACCCTCTCCCCCAAAGAGTGGTGTTGGTGTCTTTCCAGGGAAGACATAGGGTTTGGGGAGTGGTGCCTGCTGCCTGCAGCAGCAATTCCTGTAGAGTTTGCTGTGTGTGTAGGACTGATGTTTGGGCTTTGCAAATAGGACATCTGCTAGAAATACAGCTCAGTGAAGACACTGCTAAAGGAAACTGTCTTCTTTGCAGGTACAACTACATCCAAGGGGTGAAGATGCTTGGTGCATACCTCTATGAAGTTTCCCAGCTGAAGGATTAAGTTAGACACCACAGCTTCTGGTTTATGGATGAGAAGTCTGAATTTTCTTGCAAAATGTCATCAATTACCAAGTCTTACATGGCTCCCCTTTTCTACCAACACTCCACTGCTTTGGTGGGGGAGAGGGAAACGGGCAGTTCCACTTGACAAAGAACATGATACACCAAAAATACTTCTCTAAATGCTTATTTTAAATGAACAGACTGTTCCTTAACTGGTCAGCAGTCCTGAACTGCATCTTCATCGCCTCTGTATCATTTCAGTTTGCTGTGTTCATCTACTTTTCCTGTAAATGAAGAGGAATGGTTTACTCTCAATGGTTTAAGCAGCCACAGCAGTGGCAGAACTTCCAGCCAATTTAAGATTCTTATTCCTGGGTGTGTCCTGGAAACAAGTAGTTGAGATTATGGGGTGACACTGGAATGTGCTCAAGCTGTAGTGAGACATCTGTCTTTGCTGACTGAGTGATTTGGAAGAGCAGTTTCTCTCTTACAGTTTATGCCTGCTTGCAGGTTTCAATTTACAGGGAATCAGGTTGTAACAAATTCCACTGTGGTAGTGACTACTGGCTGTTTTTGTAAAGCTGCCTTTGTACTACCAAAAAAGAATAATAAATAATCATGCTGTAGTTTGGCTTTTGGTCTCTAAGGTTTAAATAATGGCTTGGGTGGGAAAGCAACTTTGGGAACTTGGGAGGGACACTTCTGTGGCTATAAAGGCAGATGAGCAACATGGCTACACAGGCTATATGTTGTAGGAGTCCAAATTTTTATTCCTGGGCTCTGGCTCCAGAAGAACTTGTTGACTTGAAGCTGGTGTTGCACACTCCAGCTCTCCTGCGAGAAAATGAGCTCAAAATGTTTCATTTTGGCTCTGTAAACCAGGTCATCACACTGTAGCATAACTGATAATACTGCAGGGGAATGAATGGAACTTGTAGGCATAAACAGGGAGAGATCACTTGTTACAACTGCTACTGACATCCAACTTCAAGCTATCTATTGGATACATTAAACTCCAATACTTTTGTTATTATGTCAAAAAACTCCAGAAAAAACTAACCTCTTAAATGATTGCTCTCTGAACTGGATTGGGTTCCCTGCTTCTGAATTACCTGACCAGCACTGGCAGCCTAAAATAGGTAAGCATTTCAAGTGATGTTTTGCTCTGAAAGCATGGTACAGTCCTGTGTCCTGACACAGGTCAGCAGCATGGCATGATTCCTCCTCTGAAGGGTAGAAGGCAGGAATATCTTTTCTACCTGGTTTTCACTGTTGATTGATCTGGAGACAACAGTGGAGAGCTGTTGGGCTAGGGAGTCTTCTGGTCTCACTGAAGCTTGTTTTGGTTTTTTTGGTTTGTCATTGAAGTTGATAGCTGGAGATAATCTGGTACCACTAACCCTTGCACTCACAGCTGGGGTACAGTCAGACCATCCTGTGTCAGTTCCTGTGAGCACTGAACACAAACACTGGGGAGTGAGTGTTTATGAATTTTGTTGTGAACTATGTTCAGAAACCGTGCATAGTTGTCCTATTGCATTTGTAACAAATTTCTTGAGAATCAGTTAATTGGCTCAAGCTCTGCACTGCAGACACTGTATCAGATATACTACTCGCTGAGTAGTATACTACGGATATACTACTTGCTGAGTTAGTACAGCATGGCAGAGCTGTGAAGGAGGCTCAAACAGAAGAAAGGATGTCAAGGGGTTTGTAGCAAAGGCTGATAAGCAGATAATGTTGAATATACAGCAGAAATATTTTGATATGTGGAGAGAGCCAGAACCCTGTGAAAAAGGCATTAAAAGGGATTTTTGGCCTGAGCAACCTGCAGGGGCCTATTTAAACCCGCAGGAGCAGGCTGCTAAAGTAATCAGTACTTAATAACGTTTAATGGGACTTCAGATTTGTTTAGATGAATAACTTTAAATGCAGAAATCATCAGTATCTGTTAGCTTGCTACAACGGTGCTTGCTTTAGCCATAGCCTCTCTTGTCCCTGCAGAAGGTGACCACAGAAGCAGTAGTATGTGAACAGTAGTATTCAGTGAGCAAGGCAGGCAGAAGGGGACTAGTGGTGCCAGCTTATTTCTGTGGCCCGTGTGCTTCAGACCTGGCATCCATGAATGCTTGTGCATGGTGTTAAGAGTTTGCTTAGCCCAGTGTTTGAATAACAACACTGTTGTACAAGGCAGAAGTGTCTGATGTGACAGAAATTGAGCTGATCATGAAAACCAAATCAGCGAAGCTCAGGGCCTGACACCCCTGTCTGCTGGGTGTGCAAAGGCCTCTTGGCATTTCCCACACAGAACTTCACAGCACTGCTTTACCTGTTGAGTTTGAAATTGGGACATCTCTTGATCAGTGGCATGTGGCTGTCAGCAAGTCCAGTTTGCTTGTACTTCCAGTCCTTCTACTCCAAGAAGGGAGAAAGATGGATTTTACAACTACTTCTCAGGGTGCCTCTACTGCAAAACTGAGAATGTGGACTTGAGCCCTCATTGCTCACTACATTTCTTGTGTCTTATCAAAATTCATGACAATGTATCTTGATATGGAATATGCACTTAAAATAGCAGCTGGAGTTACTACAAGCTATTATCCCTAAATAATCCCTAAGGGCCATTTAAAATGTGATTTTTCTTTATTTTTTTGTGTTCTGGGAAACACAAGCATGCACATTAAAGCATAGCCCTGATTCTCTACTATGATTCAATACATTTTAGGCTCATCCAGCACAATGTTTCCTAATTTGAAACTGTTTTTAATTTGCAAAACAGACTTTTGTTTACCATAATGAGTTTGGATGCACTAACTAAATCAAAACTTGAAGAGCTTCAGCTCTGTGATTTTGACCTTGAAGCAGTGTGAAGAGTGGAGATAACATAGAGCTAATCTAGATAAAGTATTCCAGTTTGTTCATTCTGTTAAACTATTAGCTCAAAAACGTTACCATTTTTTTCAGTGTTATCTGAACTCATTCAATTAAAATATAATAGATTAATGTGGTAAATATGCATTTACATTGAGGTGTCAATCTGAATAAATTTCCTTCCTGATAATTAGTGAAGTTATGGAGGGGATTTAAATCACTCTCCAGAGAATCTTAGGCTACCCAGGCAAGTTTAGTGGGTAATTTTGGTTCTAGTCCCTTGCTAGCTTGATCATACCATTTTACATCATGAGGTTAGGTTATGACAAGCCCTGAATGCTCAGATATGTTCTTCTAGTACTTTTAAATAGTCATTTTTCTATTAATTTTGCATACCCTTAGTGATTCTGAGATTTCTTGAGGAAAAATTAACATGCATGTTAATAAAATAGGTCTGCTGATGCTCAAGCAGCAGTATGCAGTGTTCTCCTCCTCTCTGTGCAGCCTTTTTCTTATCAGTGATGGAGGCAGCTCACAGTCCTCTTACGTTTCTGCCCTTTAGATTGAAAAATGCAATAACAAGCACAGTTGAGCCCCTTTTTTGTCACTGTTACTGTGCTGTGCTCGCCTTCAGAAAGGCCCCTGTCCTGTATAATTCCACTGGGATAGCCACCATGGAGTCACTCTTCAGGCTCTCTGTATGTACTGGGCTTGTGTGGAAGGCTCTGGGCAGGGCTACAGGAGCGGCTGCTGTGAGGAGCTGCCAGAAGCTTCCACGTCCGGCAGAGCCGGTGCCACACGGCTCCGAGACAGACGCGCCCCTGGCCAAGGCTGAGCCCATCAGTGGCGGTGGTAGCGCCTTTGGGACAACACCATTAAGAAGGGAAAAGAGTTACTGCACAGAAATAATTGCAGTCAGGGAAGAGAGGAGTGAGAATGCGTGAGAGAAACAGCCCTGCAGACACCAGGGCCAGTGATGGAGGCGGGGAGGTGCTCCAGGTGCCAGAGCTGAGATTCTTCTGCAGACCATGGCGAGACAGGCTGTGCTCCTCAGCCCATGGAGAACCAACACGTGATGAACTGACTGTCTCCCTGCTCCTCTGGGCTAAAGCAGGTAGAGAACTGGGAATCAAGTTAAGCCTGGGAAGGAAGAAGGGGGGTGAGAGGAAGATGTTTCATAGGTTTCTTTTATTTCTCATTATCATACTCTAATTTGATTGGCCATAAATTAATTTATCTAAGTCGAGTCTGTTTTGCCCATGAGTGGTGAGTGAATTCTCCCTGCCCTTATCTCAGCCCATGAGCCTTTCATTGTATTTTCTCTCCCCTATCCAGGTGAGGGATGGAGTAATAGAGCAGTGTTGGTGGCCACTTGGAGTCCAGCCAGAGTCAATCCCTCACGGTGTTGCAACACTGCACAAATTTGACCCACTGCACAGAACGCCAAAATATTTGAAAGTGAAATATGTTCAATTATTAGATTCTCAGAAAATCTCCTAGAGATGCTTCTGTGTTGGCTGTTGCTTGTGAAACCGTGTGCCCCACAGTTGTCAGTCACAGTCCACTGGGCTGTACTGAAAGAGCTTTATTAAAGTTGAAGTGTTGTTCATAAGCAATGTGTATAAATAATATTTAAGGTAGGGTCCTTTGAAGGCTTCTGCTACTGCCTATGTGTGAATACAAGTAAAAACATGTATAAAAATGCTAAATGTATTCATGTAAAGGTGAACCTTTGGAGGACTGTTTCCTTGCTATTTTGGACAGAGTAAATTAATGGAATTGCAAATATGAACTGTGAATCTATGCAAAATTGTAGCCAATTCCTGAATTCCAAGATGGATGCTAAGATATGCAATGAAATTAAATACGACATTTCTGAAGTACTTAGTGGATTTTATCTTGGTGTAGTGAATAGTGGAGTCAATTAGTTAGATTTGAGAATAAATGCTGTGTTGCCTTGGACTGTTTTAAAAGCTTGTAGGTAGAATTTTGAGGTTCTGCTGCTTAATTTTGAGAATACCTATTAAACTATTCTTAAGACTTGTAGAAAGCAACAATATAACTAAGTGCTAAAGTAGTACAATGGCTGCAAAAGACTTTTGAAAACTCAAATACTATAAAATATCTATTTATTTATTTATAAATATGTCTTTGATAAGGTGTTGGTTTAGACTATCTTCGTGTATTAATAATGGGTTGACAACTTTTTCTCTTCCATTTTCAACTGTTTAGCAGTGCATCATTAGAAACCTTTTAAACATAAAAAAATTATGTTTCTTTTGATGGATTTTTAATAGTACATGCAGAGTACAGAATACCTGCCCTTTGCTGCCTCACATATTCTCTGTTGCTGCTGTTTCTGCTCTGCCTCTCCTATTTTTCCCAGTCATTCACATGAGGGGAACCTAGGAATATTACCAGGCTTTCGCTATGATGTGATAGTTACAGGTTGACTGGATTGAGTCTCTTCTGCTTTTTGTATAAAAGTTGTAGATCTAATTCTAACATGGGAGCTGCTAGGAGGCAATGACCTTCAATTTTACTCTGTTGTTGCCTGTGCAATAGTTTTCAGGTTTTGGAAGTTGGCATACCATTATAATAACACTAAACAGAGTGGGAGAAGGTAAGGTTTTGTTTCCAAATTCTGTTCCCTTAACCTCTTTACTATTTGAGTGAACAGCAACCAGTGAAAATTTGGGCAGAAGAGCAGCTATATCTGAAAATCCACTGGAACATAGTACTTTATAATTTGTGGAAATGCCAGAAGTTAAAAGCATCAGAAAAAAGAAATTGGAAATGGTTCCAAGCATATCTCTTTACGTTTTTCTATTGTGTTGAACACTTACCTGCAGGACTGTAGTTCAAAGCTGCAAGAATACAATAGAAATTCAAAATACAGTAGTCTGCATGTCATTTTTAGGAACTGGTTGTCAAACAGAGAATAATACAAAGAAAGCAAAAGATTTATTTCTGCACATCTTTGAATCTTGCTAATATTTCCAAAATATCCTGTAATGTATTGCCAGCCAAATCCTAAACTTTTGTACAAGGAGAGACAGTGCTGTTTGTGATTATTTTAAGGCAGTTTTAATTCTGACCACATGGGTTCAGGAATACAAATCAAGAAGGGGGAAGACTGCATCAGGAGCTGAGGCACACGGGGCTACCAATTCTGTTGCCTGGCAACAGAATTTCAGTATATAGTTGTGAATAAAGATACCTTGAATGTAGACAGGCTTGGGAGAGACACAGGTAGAGAGCAGGTCTCTGAAATGAACTAAAGGGCTTCATGAGAGAGGTAAAAGTGAATGTATAAATACATGTTCCTGGAGAATAGAGCACCAGAATTCATTAGTTTCCAGTCTTTACTCTGCTAATGTTCCTTTGCACTGATCTGTAAATGATATTTAATGGAATTTGGCTGGTTATGAATTTAAAGTTTGTACAACTGCATATAATTTTTGGAAGCTTTCCTTGGAGCTGTCTGACACTCATAGATGAAATTTAAATACCTTGAGACCAGTTCAGAAATAATTTTCTCAGTTCATATGAGTCTTGAGGAAGGGATTTGAGAAATGGCATAATAAAATTTTGTTTTTGACTGCAGATAAGTTCATGCATTGACTGGTTTAAAATAGAAATAGATTAAAATGTAGCAAATACATCTGGGTGGGTCTTTTTCCCATGGAAAATTGGACCACGAGATTACCTGAGCATTAAATTAATAGAAAACTATGCTGTATTACATTGCCCACTGTGTGAAAGTGTTCCTATAGGATATGACAGGTAATTGAGTCATCAACATAAAATATTAATAATTAAGATGATACATTTCATTTTCTTAATGTGCTGTAGTTCCACATCTATCTATGTGCAAATATGACACAGATTTACTGGGACACAGTAGTCACCTTGAAGCTGTGCTCAGCAGCAGCTGATTAGCATTATCTGTTCCAAATGTAAAATAAGTTCAGCTTCTCTGACCTCATTAAAGGGAGCTGAGAGTGCCTCAGTAATGAATGCTCATCTAGCTTCTTCCAATAATTTGATTTATATGGAAGAAAGTTTTAATGACACATTCCCTGCCACCACTAATAGGCCAGCAGTCCTTACGGATGTAGAAGAAAGATTCTGAATATAATTAGACTTAGCACTAAAAATTAAAAAGGGGGCTCAAGTAGGAAAACATTATTTTTTTCACTAGCACACAATCTGTAATACAGCTGTCTTTTCACCCACTTGTATTCATACACATCAACACAGAAATAAGGCTAATGCATCCAGAAGTGCTTGATAATCTGTTTGTAAACTTAGAGACATGCACCCGTTTGCTTTTGAATTTGAATTACTAGAGTCTATGCCCATCAAAAATAATTATCATTCTGGCACACTATTAGACTTATTTTCCATTGCTGAATAGAAGGAATTTGGTTGATTAAATGACAAAGTGGTCTGTGAATCTGAGAGGCTAGTTCTTTAAGTTTGGGTCTAAGTCAAAAGTTAGAGGAGGTGGTGAATTGAAATTGTGAAATATTCAGAGACTTGTTTGCTTTACAATAGAGCAAGATGGTAAATTTTAATTTCACACACTTTGCATAAGATTATAATGCAGAAATACAGATTGCAATCAGTCTGTTCCAAATATAGTCTTACCTCTGTTGTTAGGAATTAATATGCCATCCTGAGTCCTTTAAACCTATCAAGCTAGTCTGCAACTCAAAACTAACAAACAGCAAAATGGTATAAAAGCCTCTTCTGTAGTCTGTGGTTAGGGAGAATTGGTTACTTCGGGAAATACAGGTGTATTGGCAAATGATGCATAGGTTTATAAGCTTGGTCTGCCACTCATTTTTCACAGATGTATCAAATATTCAGAGTTTTCAAGATGGCAGAAGCTAAGAGTGACTTAGATCTTACTATTAGCAAAGAAACACACCAAATAGCAAAAAGCCTGCTCCCCAACCCCCTTATTTCAGTACTTGAAGTGTCACATGTCACAAGGATAACATCCATTTATCTTTCAGTTTAAAGATCAAAAATTCTCTTTGTGTTTTTCAGTGCTCTGAATTTGAGAGCTTGATCCTGCTAAATCTATTAGTTGGTTTAGGGCCCAATTACTAGTCACAGGAACAAATGAAAACTTCAGATAAGATGACACCATGCTGAGATAATTCAAAAGCAATCAGTCACACGACTTCAGGCTTTTTTTTTTCTTGAAATGTGGCTCTTTGAAAACTACTTATGAGGAAAAAAAGGCACTCTTTTCTTTTTTTTCCCCTTTACTGGCAGAGTTCACTAAAGCCTCAACTGTGTGAGATGCATTATCTTTCTGATATCTCCACAGAGCATTTTCTTGCCTCCCAGGTAAAATAGAGCAAGTCTAGGTAGATAAAAGACGTGTTTACTTGTGGCTGGGAAGGCTGCACACAGATGAAGGATCTGACATCTCTCACACCTTTGTATTCAGCTGAGATTGCTCACAAGGTACTAAATGGATGGTTTGAAATCGTTAAATCTGTCATATTCCAGAGTTAGATTTTTCACTATGAGTTCTTCATGTAATTTCTGCTTTGGAAATAGACATATGTGCTGCCTCTAGCAATGTTTTCAGTAATAACTTCTCCTTTACCCTAGTAGTGAATGATCAGATAGGTAAAAGCAGACTTGCTGCAAGTGGGGAAACTGAGGCTGAAATTATAAACACATTTGTTGTTCTCTAAATGTGACAGAAACTGGGTTCATTTCATGATGGCATTGTCTTCAGTCCCCTGTACTAAATTACCCGTGTGGGGAGTTGTGTGTGTTCCTCTGATAGCTTTTGTTATGGGAATATCCTTGCCCAGCCAGTTTCCCTGTAGGTACTAACATGAAAACAAACACCCTAAACTCTACAGCCTTAATGAGGAAAGGCACCATGGGAAAGTGAGGGGACATCAGAATATGTTTTTTTGGTTCCTGTGTGCTTCTCTGTAATCTAAGATACTGACTTCTGGCATAAGAAATAAAAAGAAAGGCTANTGTGGGTTTTTTTTTTTTTGTTTTCTTTTCTAATTGGGAGGCATAGCAAGAGAACACAGATACTGTGGGTTTTCCATATAGAGAAGAAATGAAAAAAATGCTATGTCTAAATTTTAACTGTTTCTTTATGGGTTTCTACACAATTGCATGTCATAGATTGAGATTTACTGTTGAACTTAAAGATATTTTCCAACCAAAATGATTGTGTGATAAAAGGATATCCAGCTCTACCACTGGCTGTATCTGTCCAGCACAGGGGAAACAGTCAAAGAATACAATGGGGTTGCACAAATAAATAAGAAACAAAAGCATTGGGTGTGTGAGACTGGTGGGGTTTGTGATTAAGAGTCAGAGTTTGAAAACCTGGTGTTGTTTATTTAGGCTGCTCAATAGCACCCTGGAACTAGGGAGGGCTTTGGATGATGCTCAGTTGGGAATGAGTCTTTGGAACATTTGGGGAGCTTGGAGCAGTGCCTGTAGCAAGGCACTGGAAATGGTTCCTTGCTATCTCCAGCTCTGCAGGCCAAGGCAGCAAGCTGAGTGCTGCCCTAAAGCTCAGGCTGGCACCTTCTCAAAGGTAGGTGATGATAACCTTGTATTTTAGGGGCCTGATCAGGAAACTCTCACTAAAAATAGCTGAAACTAAAGCCTGTGATAGTGCTGCTCATCTGGAGCATCAAAAGTCTTGTGACTCCAGCACACATCCAGGCAATATGTATCCAAGATGGCATTTCCTCCACAGCCTTCCCCTTTCCTGTCTTGTAGGAGAGCGTACACAGAGTGTTGAAAATGGGGAGAAGATGCTTTTCTTCCTGGTCAAGCTGTGCTCTGCTCAAAGATTGGCTTGCAGGCATTAGGACAGGAGCACGTGGTGGAACTGCTCTTCTAACAGTTGTTTGTGCACTTGACATTTCATAGCTAATGACTTAAATGTATTTTTAAATATTGTCATGGGACTTCCCCTCTTTCTCTGTTCTCGTTCACAGTAAAACTTAATTCCACTTGAAGTGCAGTGAGTGAGGGGGTACAAACTTTAAGCATCTTCTTGAACTATCTCAAATATTTCAACCAAAATTTCATAATTAAAAAAAGGATTTAGGCACTCAGAGTGTGGGATTAATGGCTTATATCCAAACCAGTGATTTGCAGAACTGTCATTTTCTTAGAAGTTAGGAGCTTTAAAAAAAAATTAGTTCTAAATGTTTGATTTTCTATAGTACTAAAAATGAAAAGCCCTCATTGCCTTTTAAGCCATGTCAAAGCACATGCTACAGTTTTGTTGAAAGGCCTTTGAATATATGACAAACTTCTCTGCTTGAAAAGATTGCAACAAAGAGAGCAAAAATACTTGTCTGTAGCAAAAGAGAGGAATGAGTAGAGAACTACTTTCCAGAGAAGTTGTAATTAAGTTTGTAGCAACTGAATTAAAGATCCTGATCCACAAGTCATGCATCTATCTTGGTTGTTAGCAGGCTCAGTGCCTGTGTGCAGGTGTTTAATTAAGATGTCCAGATATGAACCAGTTGTCTAACCAAAAGCTCCAGTCCTGTAATTATCTGTCTGTCTGTTTTTGTTGAGGTGCTGTTGCATTTTTCACAAAAAGGCCCATGGCTGACACGAGGTGCACAATGTGTGAGAGGTGCAGAGCCCTGGTTCAATGGGCATTTCCTCTGCTGAGGAAGCTGCTGTACCCTTGTTATAGGCAGTGGCACTTTGATGGAAGAGACGTGCTATGAAACAGCTCACACTCCTCCTTAAGGAGGTCACAGTCACAAAAGCTTTGCAGTGGTAACCTCTGTTAGCAAGAGGCAACATTATTGTGAGTGTATGTATATTCATATATGTATAAACAGTGGGTTCTTTTATTTTTCAGGTATTTAAGCTTAAGAAAGATTATAATTAAGCTATTTTTTTTTTTTCATTTAAGCTTAAAAGAGCTTGTGTTTGTCAAGAGAAGAACCTCGGCTTGCTCTGGCCTTCTCCCAAATACACTTCAATGATGGGGGGGACTGCAATGGAAAAATACTCCTAAGCCTCTCTTGGGAGGCTGTGGCTCCTGGGACACCCAGCTGAGATGCAGAAATCAGCAAAGTGTCAAACTGAGTTAACTTTGTGGTGCTCCAGACATGTGCCTTGAAGGACACCATGCTCAGCACCACCTCAGTGACTCGTGCCCAGACTCTGCCAATTCCTGGACCTCACAGAAAGCTGGGAGGAGGCAGTAGGAAGAGCTGCATAAACAAAGTGCTGCACGGTTAGTGCTAGCTTTACTCTGTGAGCCCAAAAAGCCAGTTTCTGGTGTGTCTGTTTGGAAATGACTATGAGTTATCAGCTGGATAAAAGCCTCACCTGCAAGGATGACATTAATCACCCCTAAGGAACACCAATGCTATTTGGCCAAGAGAAACTGTCTGAAGGATATCAAGATGTGAATAACCTCTTGCCATCATTTCAGTGTGATTAATATCTGAAAAATATTTGCTTAATTATTAGCCAAATGAATTTTCAATGTCGCTTTTGGAAAAATAGGACTGTCTCCTATCTCAGCACTCAGACCAGTGTACTGGAATTGGCACTGGACAAGAACTGGTTTGTTTCTCTTATCACTTAAAGCCTGTGTGCTTGGAGCTCGGGGTACAGAGAGGTTGCTGAATGAGCCACCAGATGGTGAGAGGGCTCCGTGTTATTGCTCTTCCTCCACACAGTACCTCAAACCTCTGTGGTCCTGCCCCTGGGAGGTGCTGAGCATCACTGCTCTGTACAAAGGACAGTCTGCAGCCACCTATCCTTGTGAAGCATCTCCTGCCTGAGAAAGGGGACCTCTTCTAAGTCAGTCTCCTTCCACTGACATATCCAGGTGTGATTGCTGACATCCAGGTAACAACTACTAAGTCAGGGTCTTGGGGATCTTTTCCTCTCTACCAGCACAATCTCACTCCACTGTTGACAAGCTCTCACAGTGGACAATGTTGCTTAACTTGTGTTTTGGCATCAGTTGTGATTATCTTGAAGGATGGTGCCGGGGAAATGCTCTCCTTACCTCAGTGTGAAGTGGGAAGCAGAAAAGAGGTGGAAAGACTTGCTGCTGCTACTGCACTGGGAAGTAGAAATATCTCTAGGGAGGGAGATTTGGGGAATTGTTTGAAAGGGCCTCTCCTTTCTACACCAATACTTCTGGGATGCAATGATAAGTTATATCAATAAATATGAATTAAATATATTGAGAAATGATAGCTGCAATAATAACCAGGCACCACTGATTATGACATGACAATAACATTCCTGCTTTTCTGCACTACGCTTTCAAGAAATGAAAAATAGCTGTCTTGAACTAGAGATAGTTGCTTATATAGTGACAGGAAGCATTGAATACCATTTTTTGTCAGTGAAATATTGCTCCTAATAGCATATTTCTTACATATTTGCTCACTCAAACTTAGGATTGTAATTATTTAAGATACCCTTTTAATTAAGGTAACAATTAAAGCATGCTAATTCTGCTGAAGTGCCAATGAAGTAAAGGTATCATCACTTTGTAACCAAGTGAAGGTGCTACACTTTGCCCTAAGGTAGTAGTAGAAACACAAAGTAGGAGACCCTCTCTGCCCTAGATTGTTTACATTTTCAAGTAACAAGAGAAACAGAGCCAGTGATGCTTTTCCCCCCCTTTACCCTATTGTTTAAGTTCTGCTCTTATTTTTCTTTAGTCAGTCTATTTCCTCCTGCTTAAACACTTACTGTATCCCAAAGAGGATACTCAACCAAACTATTCGAGTTGGTTCTTTCATTTCTTGTAGTTAATAAGCTACCATCAAAGAGTGTTTTTATTAAAGAGATAAACCTGCCTACATTTAAAAGTCCTTCTAAACAATGTTGGCAATGTTTATGATATCCTATAAATGGAATAAGGACCATAACAAAATATCTCTCTTATACTGTGGACCTTAAACCTTGTTCCAAGTTATAGGTTATAAAACAAGGGGCAATTAGCAATGAAATACTAAGCTATAAAGTAATAATAGCTTTTTTTCCCATGATATTATAGTTCCTCAGTAGTATTACGTGATAAATAGACAAGTAGTTGAATGGATCTACTAGATATAGTATATCTATTTTTAATCTCTCTTGTACTATTCTAATTCAGGAATAAATCCAGTATGAAACACTTAAAGCTAAGACAAATGAAGGCAGGATTCATGTAAAAATAGAATTATTTTAAATAAATTAAAACAAACATTTAACTCCCCCCAAATTTTGCATTTCATTTGCAAATGAGTTTTTACACATTAATCAAGTGAAGAACAAGTACTTAAAAAAAGGAAAGGTAAGGCTCTGAGACAGGACCTGGACCTCCCTTATTATTATTACCTTCTTATGCTTATTACTGAATTTGACCATGTCAATAGAGGTTCTTTCAGAATGGGCAGAGGACTTTAATGGTAGAAATTTGTATGCAGACACAAGCACCTAAAATTTACTCCAAGTTCAGCAGTTCTCCCTTCTGCTATGCGAGATGTGGCAGCAAGAAGATGGTGAGGCTATCCATGTATCTAAATACAAATACTGCACATCCCACAGTTCCTTCCTGTGAACCTTTTTGCCATGAAAAGAGCAGGAGCCAGCAGAGCTGTCTTTCCAGGAAGAATATTTTTACACCCAAGTTTATCTGATTGCAAACCAATTAGCAGAAAATTTTCTTAGGTAAATAGTGAATTACTCCTCCTCACCGGGCACAAAGGGCAATACTATTTCCTGGGAGAAGGGCTTTGCCTTAACAGAAATGTATCCTTTTCTTCTCCACTATTCAAGACAAAGCAAAATCCACCTCTTTTCTCTCAGTCCTCCAACATACTGCTGTAAAGCAGCAAAACTTATCAGCAATGCTAAAGTGCTTTCTGGCACTGGGATTCCTGTTGGGATACTGGACTTCTAGGAGGAAAAAGCAGAAGGGAAAATTTCTCATGACTTGAGGTGTTATTGATTTGGCTATCCTGATTTGATTATTATATGATAGAGAGGCAGAAGTGAGCATCTAAACCCAAAATTAATCTGTAACTTAAAACTATCTCTTCTCTAACTGCAGAACTTATCAGTAAGATTGAGATAAAATGTCCCTGCTCTGCAGGTGAAAGAGGAGACCTTTCCAGCTCAGGCTCTTGTCATCAGCAACAAAAGCAGCTGCAAGAAACACCTAGAGATAAGGACAAGGACGTTCTTTTAAATATCAACTGTATTACAGCACAAGAGAACTGATAAACAGCGTCTCACTTTTTTCACTAAAGGGTTGGCTTGAGCATGGGCAGGGCTGGTCATTGCTGCTCTCCAAAACACCATTCAGGCAATTAGTATTGCAACACTTTGAGAGCTGACTGCTGGAAATAGCACTGGGTGTTTCAGTGTCACCTGCCAGCAAGTGCAGACCTTGCCTCTGCTTCCCACCAGTTATTTTCATTGTTGTTACACAGTCTATTGATTTGGATGATCCTTCTTTAGTAATCTTCAAATGCACTCAGGTGCTGTGAGCTGGCACTTGTTTCCCTGCAGGTGTCTGGATCTCTGCAGCTCCTGGTCATTAGGACAACAGCGGCTGCACGTGGTCAGGGCTGGGCTTGAGAACTGCCACGTGAAGAGTTTTCATCCTCATCCTCCTCCTCCTCCTCCTCCTCCAAGGGTCTCACTTGCTCAAATGGAGAGGTGACTGTGGCTTGATTGCCTGCTTCCACCAAAGGTATGCCACTTATCAATTCTTAGAGTATTGTTAAAGGAAGTTAAAAAATAACCCTATTATCTCAGTTATCTTCCCTGATGGTGATTGCTTAGAGGGAATGTTCCTTTCAGTGGAGTCTACCATTGATTTGGTAAATTAGTTCCTACTGCCATAAACATCTTCATCTCCTTTCGTGTCAAATGTACTTCGTTATTTGCAAACCAGATGAGTCCTGATGCTTTTTATCTGGGGTGTTTGCAACCCAATGTTCAGTTTTCACGGGCACCCTCCTCCCTGCAGCCACCCGAAACGCTGTGTCGCGGGGAGGGAAGCGCGTGAAGCACGTGCTTCAGGAGACACAAGGAGGCCTTCATTTTCAGGAGCTACTTCTCAAATCTTTGTAACTTTAGTTGATATTTTATCAAAGAATCATCCTAGTTAAAGAATCAACTTGGATTTCTTGTTAAATCACCACAGAAAAACACAAAGTTTTCTTTTAACAGTGCTTAACGACACGGGAGGAAGCGAGACAAAAAATGTTCTTACTACTAAGGAACAAAGGAAGAGAAAGTGCACAACTGACTGTCATGCATTATTTCTAAAAATAGGCATACTACATTTTTCTATAGAGCAGCAACTGCTCCTGAAAATGACATCAAATAAAATACAGTGGACATTGAACACTGAAGTAAGTCTTTGTTTGATATCCCCTCTGACTTTATCATTCTTTCAAATAGTTTTTCCCCTCCTCATGACACTGAGATATTTCAGCCTTGCCTGAAATCTTTCTACAGCTTTATTAAACTGACTCCCTTTTTGACATGAACTGTTCCAGGTGCAATGCAAATGCTCCTGAGCAGCATTTTGTATATTTGTAGTGCATTAACATTAAGTTCCACCAGCTACCCCACTCCCTTCTTCCTTCTACTACAGCATAACATAGCTGTTACCTAATTTCGTGTTTGAATTATTAATATTTTGTGCACTCTGCTACTTGGTATCTCCTCACATTCATTTTCCAAACTTTGCCACTGTTCCTTACTTTTGTTTATGAAAGAAAGTATTTTTGTGACATTTTATGATCTTTTCTTGAAGTTTGATCTGTTTTGAAAATATCATAGAATAATTCCAAATTTCCCTAGGATATTTTGCTTGGTTGGTTGGGGTTTTTTTCCTTCACAGCATTTTAGCTTCCTTGTTTCATTTTCTTAAACAGTTAAATGCTAATGAAACATGACAAAGACATACATCTCTTGTCAGCATCTTTCCAGGTCATTTGCACGTAACTGAGACAAAAAGAGAAAGATACCAGCACCACAGCACCTCTGTAAAAGCAAGCAGCCCTTTTGTGCTTCTGACATTAAAAGGTACATATTTATACAAGTCACCATAAGGTGGCTTATATATATATATATATATGTATATATATATATATGTATATATATGTATATATGTGTATATGTATATGTATATGTATATGTATATGTATATGTATATGTATGTGTGTGTATATATATGTATATACTAATATTTTTTAGAGTGAAAATGCATAGAATTAAGCAATATCAAAGATTTGAATAGAAGGAGGGGAAATTATATGTGATGGAGATACTAATATTTAAATCCATTGCTTGAGCTTCGTGCTTCTAGCAGCCATGTTCTGACCTCTGCTGTGATCTTCCTTGTTCAAGTGTTGCACAACCAAAAGATCTGTTTTTTACATAAGTGAACCTGAGAAGCCTGTCTAGTTTTCTACAGTAAGGTTAGATGAGGGTGCATTCAGTGGCCTCTGTTGTAAATGTTTTGCAAACTGAGGTTTGGAAATTACGAGGTAGAAAAATGAGTGAAATATGTGTGAAACTGAGGCATCCAGCCAGCTTTGTGGTAAATGAAGATAATGCCCCTGATGTCTTTCTAGATGAACAGCTGATTGAAACCCTGGGATCTCTTGACTGTGGAAAAACTAGGTTTCATCCCACCTTCAGATGAATGCTCCCTGTATTCCTATTCCCATTCCTATTCCTATCACTTTCTTCTGGGGGTGCAGTGCCTTGCACTTTTCCAGAGCCCCTCAAAAATGCACCCATCATGGTCCCATCCTCTCCTCAGCTCATGTGGGAACCAGCTCCCCTCTGTGAGAACCAGCTCCCCTCTGTGAGATCCAGCTGTGGAATACCCTTTATCAGTCAAAAGGACCAGCCTGAAGGTAAACTTTGCTCTCCTGGGACACACTGCTGGCTAAAGTGAGACTGAGCAACATTGCACAGGCAGAGCCATTGCCTGGTCCCCCAAAAGCACACAGTGACAAAAAGAGAAGCAAACAACACAAATGGCCTCTATGCTCAGCTTTTACCTAATGCTGATCAACTCCAAGTACCTTGAGCCCCTTTTGAACAGAACCTGCAGTGTCTTGGCTCAGATGCCCTCCTGTATCCACCCAGGCACTGCTCCAGCAAGTGCCAGTGTCTTGTCTGTGCCAGGAAACTCAGGGTCCAGTTCTCCATGGTCCCCTTACCACCACCCCAGTCTGGGACTCATGGTCTTGTCTCCTCTGCCCTGTGCAGCCTGGGAAGTCCTCCTGACCATGCCTGTGGTCCACACTCCTACTTTCTATTGCCCTCTATCAGATGGGCTTCAGTTGACAAATATTTGCAGCCACTTGCACAGTCCAAGATTGGAATAAATAGCCAGACTGGGGGTTTTAAGTTTAGGGTGCTTGTTGCAGAATTCCTGTTCTTAAGCCTTACCTGCAGAAGCTCAATCCAAAGGTTACTGTAACCTAATTCTTCAAAACCTCATTCTCTACCATGTCTTTGTTGCTAAATCCCAGAAGCTGCTTTGTCTTATCCAAAGTGTCCAGATTTCTTCCATGCTTGCTTCAAAAATTCCTGTAATAATCACTTTTGCTTTAGGACAAATTGCTGCTGCTGTGACTGGTGATGAAAATATTTGAAGGGAATTGTTGATCAGATCCACCTCTTGGAGGTAGGGTTTACTGTTTTATGGAGAAAACAATGTGAGAAGAAAATGGTACTTTGTTCATCACTTAAGGTTGGGGTTAAATATTTTAAAAATATTTCTATATTTAAATAATATGGCTAAATTTAATCTCTCCATCCTAAAAACCACCTCCAAATCTGGATTTTCTTGACTTGGTTAACAAGTCTTCTCCAAAACAGTGCTTTGCAGCTTCACTCTCCTGCAAAATCAGCATTTGGTTTCTTTCAATACCAGTGTTTCCAGTGTTAAGAGATGTCAGGAGCTGGACACTGGGAACTATATCTACTGTCAGAGGCCTTCTCAAAGCTTCACTTCAGGGAGTGAAGTAAACCTTATAACCTTACTTCTGAGGGAAAGTTGGAAAATGGGGCCCATCCTTCATACAGCCAGGATCTCCAGCCAAAGTGGACATTTCCCTCATCTTGTTCATCCTACTTGGGTTTTCAATCTTCCTTCTCTGTCAGAGAAACATAATTGAAATTATTAATATTACCATAGCCTATCACCTTAGCAATGCATCAAAGCTAAGGAGTTATGGATGGACCTGCAGCTACACCTTTTGTTACTATTACAGAATATCTTTAGAAAGGCATTGGGTTTTGACCTTGGAGTCCATCCTATCACAGCCTGATACAGCAGCTGTTCTGAATTTAGCCCAGCGAAGAATTTAGCCATCCAAAGATTACTCTGCTAATACTAATTCAAGACACTACAGCAACAACTTCAAGTAAACATGAAAGGAATACTGGAGGAATAAGAAAAACACACTTTAAAACTTGTCTTGTAAAAAAAAGATGGCAGAGAGGTTTGCAGGTACTAAATGAATTCTGCACTTATCAAGTGTTTCAGTGTTGTCACTGTTCTTAATCAACCACAATAGCTATTTGTTTCCTGATACTCTTCAGTCTCAGGCTTGTTTTCCCTTATTCATATAATATTTGGAATGCGTGTCAGTTCATCCATTTTTGTGCCTTCTTTTGGCAGTCTAGAGGGAAATCATGTCCTGGGGTGCAGCATCACCAGCTGGGCAAGGGAGGGGATTGTCCTGCTCTGTTTTGCGCTGGAGTGGCCTCACCTTGAGGGCTGTGTGCAGTTTTGGGTGCCACAATACAAGAAAGACAGTAAACCATTAGAGAGCATCTGAAGTAGGATTATGAGGATGGTGAAGGGTTTTGAGGGGAAGCCATGTAAGGAGCACCTGAGGTCACTTGTTCTGTTCAGCTTGGAGGAGACTGAGGGGAAAACTCATCGCAGCTACAACATCTTTGTGAGGGAAAGAGGAGGGGCAGGCACTGATCTCTTCTCTGTGGTGTCCAGTGACAGGACCTGAGGGAATGGCCTGAAGTTGTGGCAGAGGAGGTTTAGGCAGGATATTAGAAAAAGGTTCTTCACCCAGAGCATGGCTGGGCACTGGAAGAGGCTCCCCAGGGGAGTGGTCACAGCACGAAGCCTGACAGATTTCGAGGATCATTTGGACAGTGCTCTCAGGCACATGGTGGGATTCTTGGAGTTGTGCTGTGCAGGGCCAGGACCTGGACTCAATGATCTGTGTGGATCCCTTCCATTTCAGGATATTCTATGATTTTGGAAATGAAGAAAAAAAAAGATGAGTCCTCCGGGCTGTTGGTGTCTGCAAGCCTTGCCCCAGGGTTGTCTTGCCAGAACATACAATTTGATGCTTGTGTACTAAAAAACTGATGCAACAAATGTATCTTTAGAAAATGTTACCCCTAAGTTATTTATAAAGCTGAAACTAAAGATGTTCACTGTTTGGTCATTTTTTCAATTTTTTTTCTTTCAGCAACTTGACTATGAATTAATTGAAGTTTTTATGTGATAAAATGAGTACACTTTCTCCTGGCTTGAGGAGATTAAATGAGACTTAAATAAGCTCAGAACTTTGTAAATGTCTCTGTTTTCTAGTGCTGAAAAGAAATGTATATTGCAGGATGTCTGTAATGTTGAATTTTATCCTTAACTTTCAGACAGCATCTATTTCAGCCCTGTGCTGCTCTCTAAGGCAATAATGTCCTCCTCATCCTCTTCAGCATTGGAGATGGAGATCTTCCAGTACATTGATGCACATCAAAGTGATTTCGTCAAGGTAGGAGCTATATTGCAGCGAAATGATGAACACAGAGCTGGTGCCTCAGAGGCCTGAGTTCCTGCTCTGGCAGGAGCAGTGCCTGTCACAAAGGTTGTCGCGTCGGCCTGCCTGAACAGCCCGGAAGGGCAAGCGCGCGAGATCTCGGTGAGCGAGCAAGCTCCCTGAGGCGCGGCAGCGCAGTATCGACGGCACGGGTGGCGAAGAGAGACGGACCTCTGTGCGGCTCTTTGGCTGAACAGGGTTTATTGAGGAAAGGGAGCAAGGAGGAGTTAGGGAGCCAAGGGACGCCGCAACAAAAGGCGGAGAGTCTGAGGGTGCACGGGGTTTTAAGGTGAGGGTCCAGGGGCGGAGCTGAGGGTCAGGGTCCAATGAGTCTGAGGGTTACATAATGAGGGACCAATAAGGAAAGAGGGGTGTCAACTGCGGCAAAATTAAACCAATGGGGGTACAGAGATGGGGGAAACTTCTGGAAGTATTATAAATGAACCATGATAGACAGGCCAACGGGGCCAATAGAAATACAAACATTAACATATTCATAACCTATATAACTTAAACCTTGAACCGGGTCCATGGCTGCGGAACCCTGGGGGACTGACGTGTCCCCACAATTCCCCCTTCTCTTTTTATTAAATATGCGCTGGCCATGGACCTTTTTAAGATCTTGATAAAACACGATAAAATGCACAAACATACTATAACAATTACTAATAACAATACAAGTGTTTTTAACAAATGTTCGAACCAACCCGAGATTCCCCATCCATTAAACATAGCAGGGCGAAACAGACAGGCGTCATCTCTGAAGTGGGGTATACCTGAGGGATAAAAGAAAAGGCAGTCTACCAGCCATGGTATTCTGCAAACACTTTTTCTAACAACACAGTTTGTAATACCAACAATGGTAACATTAGTCTTTTCATTTGTCCTAATTTTTTAAAGGCTTTCTTGTCTCTGAAAAGTTAGAGCTAAAGAGTCGTCTTCATCGCCTGTTGGTTCTCCCGACGAGGGCGTGACGTCTGGTGTAGGAGCGGTGGGGTTCTTCTTTTTCTTTCGACGCTTCCAGGCTTCAGTGTCTTCTTTAGATGACTTTTCTTCAGCGGGGAACTGCTCTAAAAAAGGCTTAACATTTTTCGCAGGGATCCACCTGGGGCCATTAGCAGTTGACACACAGGCAAATCCTCTCCCCCAGGTCACAAGTTGAAAAGGGCCTTTGATTTCTTTTGTTTCTGGGTCTTTGATTAACACCGGCGGTTTCTCTTTTAGTTTAAAAGTGGCCGAATTAGAGAAGTGCCGGACGATGGGGGGATTAAGCTCCATAATTGAATTGTTCAAAAAATTGAACACATAGACAGCCTTGGCCAGTCTCTCAATGGGAGACATAATCTGGACCCCCCCTCTCTGTTGATCAAGGATCCGCTTCAACGATTGGTGCGATCGTTCAACAATTGCTTGCCCTGTTGGGGAATGGGGAATGCCTGTGGGATGGTTCACGCCCCATAGCTGCAGAAAGTCCTGCACCTTTTTTGATTTGTATGCTGGTCCATTATCAGTTTTAATTTCTTTAGGAATCCCCAGAGCGGAAAATGCTAACGTAAGGTGCTTAATAACATCTCTTGCCTTTTCTCCACTGTGTACCGAGGCAAATATAGCTCCTGAAAACGTATCAATGGAAGCATGTATATACTTTGATTTCCCGAATGGTAAGTAGTGTGTTACGTCTGTCTGCCACAGTTGCAGACTCCCCAATCCTCTAGGATTAACTCCCTGTTCTGAAGAGGGAAGGGCGTGAGACTGACAACTGGGGCAGGTTGCTACAATTGCAGTAGCTTGGTCTCTAGTGATCTTAAACATTCTCACAAGTGCAGACGCGTTCTGATGAAAAAATTGATGGCTGAGCCTTGCTTGCTCATGGATGTTAGGCAAGTGGTTTTGGGCAAGCATGGCCAGCGCATCTGCGCGACTGTTGCCTTTGGCTATGAACCCAGGCAATGGGGTGTGAGAGCGTGTATGCATTATAAAAAATGGTTGCTCTCTAACTGAGATTAACTGGACTAACTGAGAAAAATACTCAAATAAATGTGGGTTAGAGACATCTTTTAGGATGGCATCCTCTGCCCTTGAAACTATCCCATAAACGTATTCAGAATCAGTAATTATATTAATTGGTTCTTTGAACATTTTAAAGGCTCTTACCACAACTGCAATTTCCGCAATTTGCGGAGACCCTTGAACTAACTGTATATCGTCTTTCCATGAGTTCGTTCTGGGGTCTTTCCAAGTTAGGACAGACTTATGAGAGCGGCCAGAGCCGTCAGTGAAAATAGTGATCCCTTGGAGCGGTCTATTGCTCATAATACGTCTAGGGTATAACTTAAGTTGGGCTTTAAACAACTTATGTTTAGGATAATGATGACTAATCTGGGCAGAGCAGCCTTCTAAAGAAACTTGAAATGACTGAGAGTGCTGTAATAACCAGTCAATGTCTTCAATTTTAAAAGGAACAAAGACACTAGAAAAATCACATCCTGATAAAGCTAATAGCCTGGTTCTCACTTTTTTTATAAGATACGCCGTAATGTCTTGTCCATTGGTAATGGTTTTTGTAAATTGGTTTGGCCGAAAAACCCACTCAATGATAATGAGAGGATCTGGGAGTTTTTCGTCCCACTGAAAGATTAGTCCGTAAAATTTAGGAGAGGGTCCAAGAATTGCGAGGTGGAATGGAAGTTCTTGGGAATATCTATGGGCCTGTCGCCGTTTGAGGGCGTCTGCAATACTGTGAATAGCCTCTCTGGCCTCTCGTGTTAGTGGTTTAGGAGCGTCCAGATCATCACCCCCTTTTAATAAATCAAATAAAGGCACCATGTCATTGGTCGAGATGCCCAGAAGCGGTCTGACCCAATTTATCGACCCACATAATTGATGTAGTTCTCTTAGAGTTTTTGGGTCGTCTTTGATTTCGAGCAATTGCGGCTTTACAGTTCGATGTAAAATCTCAGTCCCTAAGAACTTCCAAGGGGCAGTGTATTGAATTTTCTGCTCTGCAATCTCAAAACCTTCCTTTTTTACAGTAGCCAGAACTTCTCTTAAAACTATTTTAACAGTTTCTTGGTCTTTAGAGCAAATTAAGATGTCATCCATGTAATGCAGTATAATAGTGTCTTCAAATTTTTTGCGAATAGGAGCCAACAGTTTTCCGACAGCCCACTGGCAAATAGTTGGACTGTTTTTCATGCCCTGGGGTAACACTAGCCAATGATAACGCTGCCA
>VZSE01006889.1:101975-165329 GCA_013398275.1 Promerops cafer | reverse complement strand
CCCGAACCCCGAACCCTACCCCAACGCATTTCCCACCTGGAGCTGCAGTATGCGGTCCTCATCACCACATGGCAGCAGTGATTTCAGTCCCGGCCGAGATCTCCGGCTGTGTCAGAGACAGAAAAACCTCTGAATACTCAGAGCTATTTCTATTGCCATCATAGCGATACCTTCTTCCATTTTCAAGCCCTTAATTTATAGATTCAAAAGTTATATTTGCATTTTTAAACCCTCTAGATCTATATTTAGAATTTCTTATACTCCAAGATCTTTGTATATAACGCAATAGATACAGGGCTGTAGTTTCAACTCAATTTTTTTTTTAAATTTATACAAAGATACAGAAGGCTACAGTTTTTTCGTATTTTTTGCACAATCACAGCCCCTAAACTTCCAAGCATTTTTGGGCTGTAACCTCCTTTTTTGGAAGGACCCCACCTAAACCCTCTCACACCCTACTCACTTCCTCCACTGCATCTTCACTCTCCCGGTGACACTGGGGGTGCCCCAAATTACATCATCACCCCCCATTCTCCAACTCCCTCCCTTTTTTACTTGCCCCCAAAGAAGGCACAAAATGAATCAAACTACTCCAGACAGCAGTGTGCTGCTTTAATAATGCCATTTACATATGTACAGCCCCCCTCCAGAAGGGGCCTCCATATAATTTCTTATATTCTAAAACGTTGTATAGAGTAGATACATTTTTATTTAAAAATCCATTTATACACAAATTAATTTTTTTCTATATACAAAAAAGTGAAACTTTACAGGTTTTAATACATAAATGAGTACGAGCAGAAATTCTGTATTTATTTCAGATCTGATGATGTCCACAGTTACATAGGCATGATGTGCCAGTAATAACATTACTATCTATATTTAATACTAGGATATTTTGAATGGCAATACGTAACAAACCAAGTATGTCTCATAATTTGCTATTCAAAGACTAATTATTAGCTGGTAACATGCAGCTTGGGATTTATCTATAATTACCTCACTTCTGGTTAAATTACAACTCCTGACTGTAAAATCCCTGATAAATCAGTTTTTGTCTATTACTCCTCAAGCTAAAAAAATTGTGACAACATAATGGCATTAACATTTAATATTATATTCTTGCATATATAACACAGAACTTTATCCAATACCAAAATGCACTGAGAATCTATTTAGTTTACTTTTATTTGTATTCAGTGAATACAGCGAATTACCATAACTGTACTGTTGCTAAAATATAATTTTAATGTATCCAGTCTCTAGAGTGTATATAGTACAAGAACAAATACTTGCAAAGGTCTGGGTTCACTTCTAATTTCTTACAAAGAGTTGTCTCTAATCAGCTGCATATATTTTAGTATTCTGAAGTACTGATGTAAAAGTATGTATTTATTTGTATTTGTAGCTGACTTGCTTTAATAAAATACAGAAAACTTTACTTGTCATTCCTCTGAAAAAGAGTTTTGTGAAGAACAGCTCTATTATTTTTGTATGACTGCTATATATGATAACGTCCAAGTGATTACAGAAGAATTCATCTACACTTACAGCAAGTCTCAGAATTTCACACATAGATGTTTCTTTTGTATGTGTTTTTCCACTGAATAGGGGGGGGGTTTGTAATTTTCAAATGTGTCTCTAGTTCAGCACCAAAGAAACTTAGAGGGAACACCTGGAAAATTTTCAGTGTTGGTACGACTACAGGGCACACACCATTATTTTCAGGTCTCATCACTGTAAACCATAAAACATCTAACAACTTCAAAAAGCAACAGACTGAAGACATCAGTTCACTGCCTCTAAAAAGGCAGCGCATAGAAACAATGAGGGTCAATGTGACAGTTAGCACTGCAAGTGCCATTTACATTCGTTTTTTGTTGGTGTTGCAAGATTAGAAAAATCAGCTTTCATACAAAAAAAAACCAAAAAGGGACCAAAAATACCTAGGACATAGGTAAATGCCCTACAATACACACAAAGAACTTGGCAAGACAACACAAAACCACGCTTCCGTATCTCACGGGTAAGATAACAAACATCTCGCAGCTGCATGTGGGCAGCACAATGTGGCCTAAGCCAATTTCTTCTAAAATACCAAAGCAAAAATTTTCACTGAGACGTTTCTAAATGTTTTTGTAAGCACAGTGGTTGAAGAATGCTGAACCACACTACATAAATACAGTTAACCAGAGTCCAAATTAATTGTTTTAAAAAAGTAACAATTTCAAACTACAATTACACATTATTCTTTGATACACTCAGTGTTTAAAAAAGCAAGTCAAATGAAACAAAAACAAAACCAGAACAAAAACAAAACACCCCTCCCCAACCGCTACCCTTACATAGCAAAGTTTGCTTTAGTCCAACATGCTCCTGAGTTTCAAAAGAAAGTCTTTATCATAGACTGCACAGCTGCAAAAATATACATTAATACCTACAAGATATTTTAGGACAGAAAAGTGTTTGAAAACACAAATATAATCCCATTTTATACTTTTCTCAGTAAATGCATTTGAGACAAACTGTTCTGAAGTCAACAAAAATAACATTATTAAACCCAACTCTACTCATGATCTTCAGTCAAAAACTTGACACAGAAGCATACAGAAATGTATTCAGTATTTTATCCTAATTTTCCCTTCCCAAAAGGCCTCCAGTGTTCCTGCAGATTGACATGGCTTACGAAAGCAGTGAGAAGTCTTCATGTTTAGTTCTCACAGAAAATGTGCAACAATTTCTGTTTTTTGCTATCTCAGCCTTTGTACAAAGGATGCTAAAACCCAAAGGAGAGAGTAATTTCAGTATTGCCTTGGGCCCTTTATTTAATGCTGATACAGTTCTAAAAGCCCTATTTTGATGGGACAGAAGAATCAAGAGAAAAGAAAAGGTATAGGAAAGAAAAAAATGTCACAGAAGTGCAGGAGAGAGGGGGAGAGGCAGGGGCAGCGAGGACCCAGGACACACAAAACAGAGCCCAGGGGCCTGGGACTTGTTGCAACTCTGGCTGTCAGTGCTGCTTCTTTCTCCTTCTGTCCCCCCTTCCTTCTCAGCAACTCAGGTGGCTTGCCTATCCTCCACCTCAGAACAACCTGAACATTAATAATAGTTAGAATAGACAAAGCTGTAGCTTAAATATTACTTTAATAGCTGGTGTGGACAGCCCAAAGACCATGGGCTACCACATCTGGGTTTACAGTTCTGCAAATAAAGACTTTCCCTCCCATAGAAACTCCTCCTGACACTGAGAAGCTTTGCCTAAACAAGGATTTGAGGACTCTGACTCATTACAATATACTGTATCCTCATTCACTGTATACAATACAGTAGAACTGGCTGAAACACTGGTAGGCATCTTCTATCTCTCCTAAAAACCAAAGAGACAAAAGCACAGTGCCTTAGGACATCCAGAGAATGTGAGGCAAGCTAACGGATGGCACCAGGTCTGTCTGCATCAGCAGAGTTCCACTGAGTCCTGCCATGCTGCTCCTGAAGCGTCTCGGGATTCAAGTTCCCTTCAGCCCAGGGCCAGACAGCTCCCAGTTCCCAGCAGCAGACACCTTCTTGTACTTGTGTATGAAAGCATCAGTCTTCCCCAGACTAACGGCGTAGACGCCCTCTGGCACCAGAGACCCGAAATGTCTGCTGAGAACTGATTCTACACCACCCTGTGCCAAGGAGGAAGAATTCCCATCCTCACTCGGGGCTTGTGCAGGGGCTGCTCCGCTGTCGCCGTCAGCAGAGGCCTCAGCAGAGTCACCTCCAGCACGCTTGGTCAAACCATCCACGCGTCTGCGGAGCTCCTGGCTCAGCAGCAACACAAGAGTCCCTCCAACACGAAGCACTCTGGCAGTAACAGGAAAAATAAAGGTTAGATGTTGGTCCTTCCTGGCATCCCTTTGCCTGCGCAGAATGCAACACTGCTCACACTTCAGGTACCACCTGCATTCAATAAATACCTGAGTGTCTCATGGCTCAACTCAGTGAGCTGCATCTCCAAGAGGAATTTAAATCCTGGATCTTCTTACCTCTTTGTAAATGGGAGAACAGGGCCCTGTCCTGACTCCAAAACATTTCTGATGTTAGCAGTTCTTTCTATTGGGTTATCAGAGAAGATGGACTCATTTTTTACCCCCTCAGCATTCTTTCAAGGATTAAGGGCACCATCAAGCCCAGGATTTTTGGAGATTGCAAAAGAACAGCCTCCCAGTGCAGCAAGGGCTTCTCAGATTAGTAGGGTAATTCTGAAACTGGCCCTTCCTTTTGGAAACTTTAAAAGATCTGCCCTTTCCCTGTTCCACTGGTCCTTAGTGGCTTTCAAACTCAGGAAGCGGAGGAAAATTAACCATTGCTTGCAATTAATTTTTCTAGGTATGTGTCCAAACATTACACTTGGCTTTGAAAGGGGGGAAAAAAAACACTATCCTGACTCAGTTTACAGCAAGTAGTTTGAACAGTTTTACTGGTGGGGCTCTCATGGTAATAGTCCCTTCCTCATCTCCACCTTCCCAAGGGAGTATTTGGGTTAGGATGGACCAACAGAGCAAATAAGGCCAGAAGACAGGCACAGTAAGACTGCCACACCATTCTGTGGAGCCATGCCACCTTCACCACCACCCTGACACCACATTCCTGCATTGGGTGAGTGAGATCAACAGTCACTGAAGACCAGTCCTAGAGAAAGGGCTTGTTTTCAGACAAGAAGTAGAGGGGAAGATGGCTTGAACTGTCTGTTAGAAGCAGGCCACCTATTAGCTTGGCTCAACTCTGCCACATAATGTCACGGTGAGAGATGAAAGGACACACCTAAAATCAGACCAGGTTGCTAGTGAGGTATTCCTGGATAGCAAGGAAAATGCATGCCACTTTTTCTAGTCTGAGATCCTTCCTGTCAAGGCAGGCTGGCCAAAGCTTGGCTGTGACCTCAAAAAGGAAAGACTATGATTTTATACAAGCAGGCCTCAATTGAAAAAGGGTTATAGCTTTATCTGCCTGGCTATGCTTTAACTTTGTCCAGGTAGGCCTCTCCTCTTTCTCCTTTCTGCCACACTTTTGAGTGTGGCTCAGAAATATGCCAGCATGCCCTGCAAAGAGCAATTGTGAGCATGGCTCGCACAAGATCATTCCTTGTCACCTGCGCTGCCACTGGCACTCACAACTGGCAAGACACAACGCAACAGTCTCTAAGGGACAAGTAAAGGGCTGAGACTTTCATAGCCTGCACAGGGTCAGACTACAGAGCTGGAGACTGTTTGGAATGAAGCAAATCTGAAGATGACTGAATGCTTAGATCACAAACCGTTACGGCACTTACATCAAACCCCAAGCATGTCAAAGGCGACACGTACCTCTCCATTTCCTGGAGAATATCTGGTAGGAGCTGGGCATCATTCGTGGTCTTGAACTTCTTCCCAAATGGAATATCCGAAATAACACTGTCAAAGCTTTCTGAAGGCAATGGCAATGCTGCAGAATAAAGGCAGGTCTTTATCTCTGACTGTCTGAAAAACGCACAGCAGCTATGCCCCCGTTCCCCTTTCAACACTGCTGCCAGCTCTTTTTGGGTTATGCACCCAGATTCACAGCTCCTTCTGCACTTGCCCTCACAAACAACACTATGGAGCCACCACCCCTCTGCAGACTGGGAAGAGACAAATGCATGACAGCACCGTTGAGTTTGCAGATTCCCTTCTCCTGATGATGTTTGCCCCTGCAGCAAGACTGCCCTATAGGGCACTACAAGGCTCCAAATTAACTGCTGTGTCTCAACACACAGTACATCTGAAACATGAAAATAATTTAGCAAAACACAAAAGAGCAGCTAAGCTTGTGAGCACTTTACTTAGTGCAAATGTTCAAGTGCACGTGTATTAATGGAAAGAACCACATCAAATTCCTCTCCATCGCCCTTTTCTCCCTCCACGAATCTGGTTACAGCCAGAATCACTTGGATTCTGTCAGAGCTAGTGTCTTTGAAGTGTTGCCTTAGAGTTTCTGCATCCCAGCAAAGGTCAGTTCCCCTGACGAAGATGCAGCACTGCACCTGTGGTGATGAAGGTCACATGCTAGGCTGTGCAGGCCACGCTGAGATCCTGCCTGGGACCCTGTGTGCTCTCCATCCCTCAGGGTGCTCAAAACTGACCGGACATGGCCCTGAGCAGACAACAGGACTAAAGACCTCCAACAGTCCCTCCTCACCTAAACTCTGCTGAGATTCTATGCCAACTTTTCTATAACTAGCTGGAGATGTTTCCCGGACCATTCTTGGGTCAACACTTGCGGCACAACAACTGGCTATCAATTTTATCTGCAAATGAAAGGACAGGTCACCTACAGTCCCGCTCAAGACACAGTAACAGAAATAACAGTTTCTGACCAGTGATGAAGACACCAACTACTTGTTCAGTTTAGAAAACCTGACAGCTAAGTATCTTCCATTATCCTAGAAACCACAGGCAAACACAGTTTTTAAGTGAGAAATAAACCTACATTTTTATAAAAACTAAATAATATTTCTTACCATTCCGGTAAGAAATAAATACTGCAAGGTAAAAAAATATGCACACTTCATCACTCATGCACAGGCAAAAACAGCCAGCATGCCTGTCATGAATTTCATCTAGGGATAATTTAGCCTCAGACTCCGAGGTCCAGAATAAGGTCCTGAAATTATTGCCTTCTCTACAGATTAAGCTTGTGAATTAAGAGCAAACAGATTCCCTCTTACAGGAGAAAGGCAACATCATTCAAAATACTCCTACTGCAAAACATAAACAATTCAGCTTAGCTTAATGAGTCTTCACCATTACGCACCTGGTAAATTTAAGTTACGGGCTGCATTTCGTTTGGATTTGTCCTGGCTGTGTTCCATTAGGATACAAAGAACTTTCACATGGTACCTACTCTTTGTGGCATTCACACATTTGCCATTAAAAAAGACAACTACTGCCCACACTAGACAATTATCATTTTTATTGTCTTCTGCTGACCTCATTCTAACCAAAGTTCCCAGGTGCAGGCAGCAGGGAGGAAGAACAAATAATTATCCCCTCACTGGCACTCCAGAGTCACCACCCAGCTATTTGTTGGAGTTAGCTCTACAACATATCACCTCAAGAGAATCTACATTTCCTGTACAATCCCAGACACACGAAAAACATCACTTGGAAAGCCTACAGACATACCTTTCACAGAAGCTTTCAGCAACTCAATCTTATCCATTAAGCCTGCAGTTCTAATATTCCCATCTGCACCCTCTAACTGCAAATCACTTATATCAGCACCCCAGTAGCAGGCTTCCTGTTCAGAGACAAAGAGAAAAGTAATTTTGTTAACACTCTAGTTATTCATTTTATAAACCCTTCTCAGAATTGCTTTGTTGCACAGCTCGTGCAAGACAACCCCCTTTCTGCGACATCTGCTACTGTTACACAGAGCAATTCACAATCCAGAGGATGGAGGAACAGAGCAAGTATGTGCTGTCTTCACTCCTTTAATGTTCTGGTCTGCTCAAGACACTTGAAATTACAGAAATATCAAGAGCATATCCTAACAGCAAGATCCCAGCTAGCTACACCCAGCCCCACTGCCTCTAATGCTGACAACTGTCCCATCACACCGACTTCTCCGATCCCAGGATAAGCCCAGGAAGCTTTTCAAGTCCGTGGTTGCCTCACACAAACCCCGCAGTGTGAATCAATAGCTGCAACAGCCTGCAGGACACATTCGTTTGGGGGAACGTTTGTACTAAACACTTCTAGCAGCTGCCTAGAAAGATTGATTTGGTTTCACCTTTCCAGCCAGCAGTGGACTTTGGCCTAACTGGTAGAGAGAAAACCCTGTATCACAACTACCAGTTTCCCTGCAAAGGTCCAGCCAGCTGTGACTGGGATACTTACGGGCCACTCTTTGGCAGCCTCCAGCAGTATCGTTCCTAGCCCACACATGGGATCCAGCACAAGGGCACCAGCCTACAAAAACAGAGGCATTACTGCATCCCAAACAAGACAGACTCCTTAGCCAGGACAAAGCTTACAGAGGGATGTACATAATCCCACTGAATCCTTCAGAGGATAACAATAATCACTGGTAATCCCAGGCCAAACTCACTTGTAAGGGAATATAGTAAAAAGCACCAAGAGCTTCACTACAGACAGCCCTGAGGTGACATTCAGGAGGAAATATTACAAGTGGACTGCAGATACTGGTACCAAATTAATCTGAGGAAAGAGATCACATTTCCTTGGAAAATGACACCAAACAAGGTTTCATTTTCTCACTGTCACTGGACAGCAAAAAAAATCTTGCCACTTAGACATATATCTGTACAAGGATTAACAGCTCTGTTGAGAGAAGCACCTGGAATTACAGCAGACACCTGGCTGAACACCAGGTGACAGCACCCTCTCATCACAGGCATGGCAGACCCTGTCCAGATGCACTAGAGAAGGGGGCACTAAAATCACCATACTCCTTCACAGCGTCCAGCTCCAGCCCCGAAGAGCAGCACCCCCCTCCCCTTCATTCAGGACTCCATTTCTTTGCAAGGAACATTCACTGACACTGATTTCAGCAAGAGATGCCATGGCCCATGCGACTGTTGACCGCAGTCCTGCTGTTTTGATATACTCTCTGTTTGCCAACGGAAGCCTGCAGACAGCAAAAAACAAAAAAATTAACTAAAACAGCAGCAGAACCACCCAGAAAAGCTCATGTAATGTCAAAGAATAAATGAACTGGACAGATCTACTGAGAGACAGAGAAGTCTGCTTTTAACCGTAACTCACTGCAAAATCTGCTCTGTGTGTTCATTTAAAATCCAGGCAGATCACAAGACTAATTTGACACAACTAGTGATTATCAACCCAAAAGATAAATACTCATGGTGGACAGCAAGATTTACAAATCTTGCCTGTTCTGAAACTGCCACGACAAATCTGGTGAGAAGAATACTTACCTGAAAATAGGAATCCCCACCACAGAATGAATGTCATTAAGATGCACAAAGATCTAAAAGAGGAAAAAAAACAACCCGAACATTTTAAAGTCTCAAACTGACACGACAATAGCTTTAACTCATTTAAACCTCATTTTATAGATGCTTCTATAAACTTCTGATCTCAGTTTTTAAGAACAAAAATGCACACTTTGTACAATAACAATTAATTGGAAGAAATCCCAATAGAAAATCCGAATGCCACTTTAAAGATGATTTCATGCTTAAGCAAGCTGAAGGGAATTTTGTCAGCCAAGAATCCATCAGCAAGCACTTGAATTTATAAGGAGGCATATTCTTCCTTAACACTCCATGGGAATTTTTACTTATAAATCCATTTACTACAAGTGGAAGAGTATTATTCACTGTACACTAGCAACAAAAGAAATAAAAATGAAAAAAAATGCCGACTGAACAAAAAAACCCCAAACAAAAAAAAAAAAAACAAAAAAAAAAAAAAATCAAACAAACAAGAAATCAAACCAAACCCCACCAAACAAACCAACCAAAACAAACAACAATAAATAACCCCACCATTACCCCCACTAGTGCCACTAAGGGGCAATTCAGGTAGAAGTTATGTATAAGTAATCCTTCCAGAAATGTAGGCAACTACAAGAAATTGTTCTGCTGTCCCACAGAGAACATCCCAAAAGAAGACTGAGGTCCCCAGCAGGTCTTGCATGACTGCAACCCCTGCCCCCAGAAAGCACAAAGGGAAACATGATGCTGTTGAAAAACCCCAGTCCTCAGCACTTGAACAGTTTCAGAGCAAAAATCTGGGCAAGAACAGGAGGTCCATATGAGCCTCAACAAAGCTGTACATAATGCTCACTGTGGAAAAACCAGTGCCAGTAAATCAGCTCAGGAGTTTCTACAGGTCTCGGATCTCTCAGCATCAGTGCTGAGAGTGGCTTCCACAAGCCAAGCGCAGGGATGGAGAAACAGCTTGTCAACAGCAAGGAGTCCCTTGGAAGGGCTCCAGGCAGCTGCACCAGCAAGGGTGCACTGAGTTGTTTGTCACAGACAAGGCCCAGGAGAGGCTCTTCCACAAACGGCATTCTCAAGCCTAGCTCCTTGAGAACACGCCCTTGCTGCTTGCTCACTTCCCCTCCAGAGGCCACAGATGCCCCCTGGCTCAGGTGATTTCCATTTTTATACAGTCAGGGTCCAGCAGTCTGTAGGGGTGCTGGATCCTGAAACACCTCCTCTATGGATCCTTCCCCTCCCATGCAGGCCCATGCAGCCCCATGCAGCCAGGCTGGGGTCTATGCCAGAGCTCTGGAAAGCACACACACACACACACAAGGGCCACATGTTTTGCTCAGCGCTACCAGCTGATTTCCAGGTAAATTCAGCAGCAGAAAGACCAGCAGGGAGAGGCCACAGTCCCATGTGCAAAGGGAGAAGAGAACAAAACAAAAGCTGTCAGGGGTGATTCTGGAAGCATCAACGGGCATCACTACCCGTGATCACTACCTCCAGGTCAGGGTCCCGCAGATCAGCATGCCACCCACACTGCTTCACAAGTGCGATGCCAATGGCTCTTCCGGTCTCCTACAAGGGGGAAGAACAGTCACAGGCAATAAAAAAACCACAGAATTCGGGAAACTGCAGATCACAGCCTTGGATGTGCAACCCTCAGAAATCCCTGAGAAAAGAAAGACTCTATGCCTAAGAGAACAGCTCACACAATTCGCACTGGAAGAGGTACAACAGGGCAGAGCAGGCGAGTGAGGGGCAAAGCAAACATACCACATGGCAAACAACCAATGCTCAACTGCAGCGAGAGAGGCTAAAGTTCAAGTCCTGACCAAGTCACAACAAAATATTCACCTGACTTGGACTTGATCCTTGTGGGTCCCTTCCAGCTCAGAATATTGTGTGACTGCCACCATTTTGGAATTCTTAATCACATGCACAAAATACTTCCAATGGCTCTAACGCACATTACTCAACAGAAAACCTGCTACTGCACAAATACAACTCACAATTTTAATGCTTTCACTACATCCAGAAAGCTCTGATTACCTTCAAAGTATAAGTTCAAACATAGCACAAATTTAGGCAAACACCCTTGTAGGGAAGCTCATGTGTCTCACCTCAGCAAGGCATTAGCTTTAGTAGGAAAAAAATCTAAACCACTGTTACCTTCAAGTAGGAGAAACCTGCACAGATGGGAAGAGGGCTGGATGGAACAGACCCCTGGAGGTCTGTATGCCACTATTCTTTTCCAAGGACCAAGCTCCACTTCTCCCAAGACTCATCCTAGGGCTGTATTCCTCAAGAACAAGTTCTCCCCAGTATCCAACCAGAGGCAAATGAAGCTGCATGTTTGGGCTTTTACCCCTTCCTCTAAACTGCCTGCCACAACTGAGAGGAGTCTGGCTCCATGGTCCTTGCAACGGCCCTTTAAGTAGCTGTAAACTTTTCCAATCACTCCTCAGCCTCCACAGGCCCAGAAACCTCAAACTCTTACCTTTGCTTGTCCTCAATAAAAGGTATTGATTTGAAAAACATTAAGGGTAATAGTGCACAGAAATTAAAAACAGCATTTGTATTTCCACTTGTTTCAGGTGCATGCAGGTTAAGGGCTTTTTGAGAAAATACAGGAAAAGCTTACATCAGTTTATTATTCCAGAACACATAACACAACTGAAATGACAAACAAACTACACATCTCTGTTCACCTTTGCTGACTTATTTTAAAACAGATACTTCAGAATACCTGTGAAGTAAGTATTTTGGCAATTGCTCCGCTACAACGACAAGACACTCTGAAACTGAAACTAGGCTTCTCACTCGCAGTAGGATTCTCTCCACTGCCTTTGGAAGGGAATTCTGATGAAATCTTGCTCTCAATCCAGCACTCCTGACCGCTCATTCTCTCTGCCGCCACACAGGTCTCTCCAGCTTCCACCTGACATTCCTCAGACACAATTGCTCTCACTTGTCCTGTTTTCTGCCTTTTACTTGAGGTATTTGTCTCTTCTTCTGACTTTCTCTTCAGAGCCAATGCATTTTCTTGAGAGACATCATCTGTTTGCCCCTTGTGTCCGTGAAGCTTTCTCCAAACAGACATAATATCCAGCCAGTATTTCGGTTCCTCAATGACAAGGCTTTTAATCTCATGAAGCATTTTCCCTGGAAGAAAAAAGCAGTTTTGGGTTATGTACTTCAGCCTCAGCATTTCACTTCACTACGGACTGAGAAAAGCTGTTAACAGCAACTGCGTTCAGATTTCATTAATGTGTGAATCCAGAAACCAGCAGCTGACATCACAGACACAGCTGNAAAAAATCAAACAAACAAGAAATCAAACCAAACCCCACCAAACAAACCAACCAAAACAAACAACAATAAATAACCCCACCATTACCCCCACTAGTGCCACTAAGGGGCAATTCAGGTAGAAGTTATGTATAAGTAATCCTTCCAGAAATGTAGGCAACTACAAGAAATTGTTCTGCTGTCCCACAGAGAACATCCCAAAAGAAGACTGAGGTCCCCAGCAGGTCTTGCATGACTGCAACCCCTGCCCCCAGAAAGCACAAAGGGAAACATGATGCTGTTGAAAAACCCCAGTCCTCAGCACTTGAACAGTTTCAGAGCAAAAATCTGGGCAAGAACAGGAGGTCCATATGAGCCTCAACAAAGCTGTACATAATGCTCACTGTGGAAAAACCAGTGCCAGTAAATCAGCTCAGGAGTTTCTACAGGTCTCGGATCTCTCAGCATCAGTGCTGAGAGTGGCTTCCACAAGCCAAGCGCAGGGATGGAGAAACAGCTTGTCAACAGCAAGGAGTCCCTTGGAAGGGCTCCAGGCAGCTGCACCAGCAAGGGTGCACTGAGTTGTTTGTCACAGACAAGGCCCAGGAGAGGCTCTTCCACAAACGGCATTCTCAAGCCTAGCTCCTTGAGAACACGCCCTTGCTGCTTGCTCACTTCCCCTCCAGAGGCCACAGATGCCCCCTGGCTCAGGTGATTTCCATTTTTATACAGTCAGGGTCCAGCAGTCTGTAGGGGTGCTGGATCCTGAAACACCTCCTCTATGGATCCTTCCCCTCCCATGCAGGCCCATGCAGCCCCATGCAGCCAGGCTGGGGTCTATGCCAGAGCTCTGGAAAGCACACACACACACACACAAGGGCCACATGTTTTGCTCAGCGCTACCAGCTGATTTCCAGGTAAATTCAGCAGCAGAAAGACCAGCAGGGAGAGGCCACAGTCCCATGTGCAAAGGGAGAAGAGAACAAAACAAAAGCTGTCAGGGGTGATTCTGGAAGCATCAACGGGCATCACTACCCGTGATCACTACCTCCAGGTCAGGGTCCCGCAGATCAGCATGCCACCCACACTGCTTCACAAGTGCGATGCCAATGGCTCTTCCGGTCTCCTACAAGGGGGAAGAACAGTCACAGGCAATAAAAAAACCACAGAATTCGGGAAACTGCAGATCACAGCCTTGGATGTGCAACCCTCAGAAATCCCTGAGAAAAGAAAGACTCTATGCCTAAGAGAACAGCTCACACAATTCGCACTGGAAGAGGTACAACAGGGCAGAGCAGGCGAGTGAGGGGCAAAGCAAACATACCACATGGCAAACAACCAATGCTCAACTGCAGCGAGAGAGGCTAAAGTTCAAGTCCTGACCAAGTCACAACAAAATATTCACCTGACTTGGACTTGATCCTTGTGGGTCCCTTCCAGCTCAGAATATTGTGTGACTGCCACCATTTTGGAATTCTTAATCACATGCACAAAATACTTCCAATGGCTCTAAGGCACATTACTCAACAGAAAACCTGCTACTGCACAAATACAACTCACAATTTTAATGCTTTCACTACATCCAGAAAGCTCTGATTACCTTCAAAGTATAAGTTCAAACATAGCACAAATTTAGGCAAACACCCTTGTAGGGAAGCTCATGTGTCTCACCTCAGCAAGGCATTAGCTTTAGTAGGAAAAAAATCTAAACCACTGTTACCTTCAAGTAGGAGAAACCTGCACAGATGGGAAGAGGGCTGGATGGAACAGACCCCTGGAGGTCTGTATGCCACTATTCTTTTCCAAGGACCAAGCTCCACTTCTCCCAAGACTCATCCTAGGGCTGTATTCCTCAAGAACAAGTTCTCCCCAGTATCCAACCAGAGGCAAATGAAGCTGCATGTTTGGGCTTTTACCCCTTCCTCTAAACTGCCTGCCACAACTGAGAGGAGTCTGGCTCCATGGTCCTTGCAACGGCCCTTTAAGTAGCTGTAAACTTTTCCAATCACTCCTCAGCCTCCACAGGCCCAGAAACCTCAAACTCTTACCTTTGCTTGTCCTCAATAAAAGGTATTGATTTGAAAAACATTAAGGGTAATAGTGCACAGAAATTAAAAACAGCATTTGTATTTCCACTTGTTTCAGGTGCATGCAGGTTAAGGGCTTTTTGAGAAAATACAGGAAAAGCTTACATCAGTTTATTATTCCAGAACACATAACACAACTGAAATGACAAACAAACTACACATCTCTGTTCACCTTTGCTGACTTATTTTAAAACAGATACTTCAGAATACCTGTGAAGTAAGTATTTTGGCAATTGCTCCGCTACAACGACAAGACACTCTGAAACTGAAACTAGGCTTCTCACTCGCAGTAGGATTCTCTCCACTGCCTTTGGAAGGGAATTCTGATGAAATCTTGCTCTCAATCCAGCACTCCTGACCGCTCATTCTCTCTGCCGCCACACAGGTCTCTCCAGCTTCCACCTGACATTCCTCAGACACAATTGCTCTCACTTGTCCTGTTTTCTGCCTTTTACTTGAGGTATTTGTCTCTTCTTCTGACTTTCTCTTCAGAGCCAATGCATTTTCTTGAGAGACATCATCTGTTTGCCCCTTGTGTCCGTGAAGCTTTCTCCAAACAGACATAATATCCAGCCAGTATTTCGGTTCCTCAATGACAAGGCTTTTAATCTCATGAAGCATTTTCCCTGGAAGAAAAAAGCAGTTTTGGGTTATGTACTTCAGCCTCAGCATTTCACTTCACTACGGACTGAGAAAAGCTGTTAACAGCAACTGCGTTCAGATTTCATTAATGTGTGAATCCAGAAACCAGCAGCTGACATCACAGACACAGCTGAGCTCTCAGCACCCCTGTACCCACCAGAAGCCACACAGGCATCCCTCTGATTACAAGCTCTGCACAACCAAGATTAAATCACACAAAGGTTGAATTCTGCACAAGAATTCAGCAGCTGTAGAAAACCAGACCACCTGTGAGAGTCATTCTCAGGGACAGAAGACCAGCCTACCACACCATCCTCCCCAGAAAGCACTTCGCCCAGGATTAAGAGATACAGGGCACTTCCCAGAATTGAAAGACAGATACAAACATGAATTGAGTCATCTCGGGCAAAAACAAGTTTATTTCTTCAGAAATAAAATTTCTGCTTCCCATTCATCACTCTGCCTTCAATTCTGCAACACACACACTTACACATGTGGGCAGTCCTAAGCTAGCTACAAGAGAGGCATGAGGAACAGAAAGGCAAATTCACTTAAATACCTCAAAGCTGGTCAAGAAAAAAAAATAAAGCTCTTTCTAGTCATCACTTAAAATTTTATAATCATGATCAAATTTCATCCTCAAAGCTGAAGGTAACCTCCCAAGTAAAAATCCACCAGCAGGCAGATATCAATCCATCTAACTTGAAATTTTCATTCCAACACTGACAGAGATGATGACCCGAGTAACTGACACTTAGAAGGAAGCTGTGTATGTAAGAGTAAACTGACACAAGATATAGGTCGGGATTCACTTTGTTTAACAGAAAATAAGACTTATTGTTAAAATAAACACAAGAGATCCAGAACTGAACTTTGGTTTTCGGGTAGGGTATTCTTCTCTTTTTTGGGACCGGGCAGGGGAAGAGAGTCTCTAAAATACACACACACATTCAGTGCCGGCAGAATACAGGCTAGAAGGTAGCTATTGAAAACAATTTAAAAGCCCTTTTCAGGTTAAAACAATGCTGAAAA
Organism: Promerops cafer; assembly: GCA_013398275.1. Classification (NCBI taxonomy): domain Eukaryota; kingdom Metazoa; phylum Chordata; class Aves; order Passeriformes; family Nectariniidae; genus Promerops; species Promerops cafer. The sequence continues at coordinate 149,303 of VZSE01006889.1, read as the reverse complement.
CACACGTAGGTGAAAGACACTTCAGAATCGACTACTGTCAGTTAGAACTACAGCCACTAGTGAAAAAATAAACACCTCAAATTTTATAACTAGGACTCAAACCGAGGCTTCCCGTTGCCGCGCAGCCCGTGTCCGGGCCGTACCTCTGTTCCCGGAGACCGGCAGCGGGCTCCGCTTCTTCAGCAGCAGGAACAGGCGCTCTCCCGAACGCAGCTGCCGCAGCTCGCCCGGCCCCGCCGCCGCCCTGAAGAACACTTTTCCCGAGACGCAGTCCACCTCCGAGGAGAACACTCGTCGGACCCGGCCGGGCGGCTTCGGGTGAGCCCCTCCCGCAGCCCCGCGGGCAGCGCAGCCCCAGCTCCCTACGGGGGACGGGCCCCCGCGCCCGCAGTGCGGCGGCCCCTCCGNCGGCATTTAAGGCCGCCTGGTCCTTGTACTGCTTCCTATGTTTCATTTTATTTAGCGGTTGGATACCCGCCCCGGGCGTGCTGTTTGTGCAGGACAAACGCATTTTCCTTACGGAAATGCACAAGATACTTGTCACCAACCGTTCAGCAAGGCGGGATCAGGCACTTGCAATGGCTTTATTCTCTGTACAATTAGTCCTGTGTAGTGATGACTGTATATAAATAATACAGAGATAGTGCACACGATTGTTTTCATTGTAAATTTATAAGTGAAAAAAATACTTTCCATTGTTATTCTACACAAACACTTCAGTAGGAAGTTCCAAATGTTGTTTTGGCATCAAAAAAAAAGCGCCTTCAGAGCGCCTTCAGAGCAAAAAGAACAGGCAAATAGATCTATTCAGAGCTCTAAATTCACTATGTAGTAAATTACACAACACAGATACCAGTCAGCAGAATACCGCAGATATAAATTCACTACAGCAGCGATTCTTCCTCTAAGGAAAAAAAAAACAATCTTGCAAAAAAGAAAAGCTAGCAGCTTGCATTATGTAACTAAGACAAATGGCATATGTTACGGCCTTTTCTTCAAATGACTGCAAATAGGTTTACAGCTTTAGGCAAAGAAAATAAAGTTCTTGGGCTGGTCCTTGCAGCCTTCACACATAAACAGCATTGTTAAAGTGCAAGGACCTCAGCAAACACCTCCATTTCATGCTTAAAAGCTTAAGCGTACATTTTGTAGAGTTTTTGTATGCTACATACTCTGTTTATTAAGGCTACTGTGCAAAAAAGATTCTCAGCCATGGAAGGTGTTTCTGTAATTCTCTAAAAATTATTAGGAACATCCCTAAAGTTTAGCAGGCCTGTGTGAGATTATTGAAAAAAAAATCATCCTTGTAGCTCACCCTCAATGCTGTACACAGGCCCTGTATCCTGCACTGACAAATGAGAGAACACTGGCAGCAGCATGCACGGCCAACGAAGGGTTGAGAAACATGAGCTAATATGCACTGTGGTTTACTTCAAAATATATACATATTTTAAAATGGCACAAAGCTTGGTACAGGTGCATCTGACAGTGCAAACACAAATATATGAGGCACCAATCACTGAGGACAGATCTACTTTTATGTGTCTTGCAATCAGTGTCTTCATTTTTTGTGTCAGATAAATGCTACAGCTTGTCAGCCTGTAAGAAAAATCAAAGTCAAAACAATTTGGGGGTTTTTTCAGTATCAGACCACTGTACTTTCCCTACAATTTAGGTTTTGATCTTCCACTCCTGAAACTGCTTAAATTATTTTATTTTTAAAAAAATAAGTGTTAATTTTCTTTCTCAAGGTTTGAGACTCGATTATAGGAAACAGTTAAAACTGTATAGTGTAGATTGGAACAATAAATATCAATGTCTGAATATTTTAACATTGTTTGAAATTTTAATAAGGCCTGTCAGGAACACAGTTATTGCTATTCAGGGACTTAAAAATAAAACAAACCTGAAGGCACAGACAAAGCTGTGAAAAACGAGGTTCACTTCTGGTGAAATATAAGACAATATATTCTGGTGAATAAAGACCGTAGGAGACAAACATAAAGCAAAGGGTTAATAGGGCCGGGTGCCTTGGCATTCAGCCAAGAAGCACACCTTAACTCCAAGAAGCATTCCCTTGTATACGTTTTTACTAATTCCCCCCTCTTCTTTCATCCTGTAAATCAGCATTTTCTTTTCTTCTTCTTTAAGTCTGCATCTTCTCATGTTGCTAGTCTGTGCATTCTTCTGATCAATAATTCTCTTCTCCTGTATTCAACTGTCATTTCTTATCCAGACAGATGGATCTCCTGTTTATTTTGTACTTCTCTGAGTTAGCAAAAACTTTTCTTCACATCCTGTTATTCTGGTTTGTGTTACTGTTATCTTTTCACATGGATAAGTCAGGGAAAAGGTAACCTTACATATTTTAGTCACACAAAGGACCCACACGGCTAGTAATACATACTTACCTTATGAGATTAAAAGCAACTAAAATCATAATTTAGACTAGATTTAAATACTTATCAATAACATACAAATGCGAAAGCCAACCTTATTATATGTGTTTATAACAAAGCTGTTCGAATAGTGAAATTAGGCAGATAGAAACCAGCATTCTGTCTAGAATTTATTCTTTTGCATTGGAACACTCTTCAAGTTATCTACAGCTTTCTCTTCCAGGCAACTATGATGACATTTATATGGAGATTTGGATTTAAGTGACTAACTGTGAGGGACACAGCTTTTCAACTCTGGTAATTCCTCCCACATTCCAGATGCTCCACCTGGAATACATTTGCTTTTTCAGGGTTTGAGTCACATATCCTGAGTAAATGAAAAAATTATGGTTCATATAAACTGACAGTTAACAGAAATGTAGACTAGATGAAGAAACTGGGGGTTTTTTCCCTACTAGAGTAAAATTAGGCATCAGCAAGTTATAAAAGCAGTATATTTGAGGTTAGTATCCAGAGTTTTGCTCCTTCTCTTGCAATACGAAATGGTATTCCTTTACACAATGGTTCCTATTTCATTGCGTATACTAAAAAGCTAGCCACTGGCATTTACCTCCCTTAATCTCCTGAAAAATGTGACATTACAGGTGACACAAAGCAGTGAAGTAAGAGCAGTGTTCCAGCCTTCAAACTTATAAAGTATAAGAAATTTCAGAGCCCTAGGATTATTTGAACAGACTGTGATGCACTAGTTGTCTGTAATGCTGAATGGAGTTTATACGTACTGTTTCAAGAAGTATTTCACCTCCCCCCAGTACAGGACCATTTTTTAAACACTACCATAACAATATTAAGTGAAGAGTGAAAAACCAAAAACTTGATCTTTAGGCAGTTTTAACTATCTGTACTATTTTAAATAGTTTACCCTCTTTTCACTTTCTTGTTTTCACATGTAAAGAAAACTTCAGGATTTGAAATTTCAACATCAAACTGGACTGTCCAAACCCAAAATACTTTTTGAGTGACAGTCTAGGCACTGAGAAAAACTCAAATACTATGTTGTGTAACTCATTATAAAGCAAAAGCATTTGTATTCCTGTGATCTAACTCTGGTATAGCACTTACTGTGACAAGGATATATCCTGATCTCCTAACATTAATTTCTAACATCAGCATATTATTTATATCCAAAATTTTAATCCTGCATCCCTCACTTGTAGCTGTTGCAGATATACAGTTTCAGGTATTTCAGGTCTCCAAGTTTATCTTCTTCAAATGAAAACTTGTGGAAGAAACTACCATGGCTTCTGTCTTAGTCTTTTTTGAATATTCATACTTTCACTTATGAATCCTTCAAGAAATTTGTTTTTATTGCATCATCCTTTGCCTTTCATACATGTTCAAGGTATGTCCAAAAGGAACACAATGGCACAACCAGACCTCTGGAGTGCTGCACAGCACAGTGCAAAGTGCCTTTTTACCCTGATCAGACAGCTTGTGAATTGCTGGCAACACCAAGTCATCAAAAATAACATGCAGCTCAAAGAGTGGGATAGTAATGGGATTCAAATGAGGAAACACTGCTGCAGGAAATAAAGCTTTGGATCATGTTCTGTACAGTTAGATCACAACCAGTTTCTGTGAAGAAATTCCTAGAAGTGAAGATAAATGCTGTTCGTTCTTAGGAAATTGAAATAGAACACATAGCAGTTAAATTACTCGCACTGCACCTATAATCCAAATTGCCAAATAGAAGCCATCTGCAAAATAAAAGCCCTTTCTGCCTGCCTGCAGGCATAACCTGTGCTTTCTTCAGCTGACTTAGCTGACACATTACAGACTTCTCTACACAGTCAAGACAAAGCACTGAAAACGCCTTAGAAATTTAGTCCCTCCCATCAGTTAGACAGGAGAAGAGCAAAGCCATGTTTCTAAGCCCCTTGCTCTTAGAACATGGCTAAGCATGTTTCTAAAAGACTTTGGCAGGTATTTGGTTAGTTCTCTATTATAGCAAGCATAAACTGTAATTCTTGCTTCATATTAAATTCTTTCCAGTTGAGATTTTGGACTAATCCAATCCTCCAAGCTCCTTTCAAACAGCCCACAGAAACCAGTCTGCTCCAGTCTGTGTTTATAGTGCTTCTTCACAGAGAAAACAATTTGAAGCACAGCTACACTTGTACCTCAGAATTTCCTGGCCCCACTTTTCGTTCAGGTCCACAAAAGTACACATTTGCAAAAACAGAGCATAGCGCTATGGCCAACATCGCCATCAAAATAAGGCATGAACTCTCATCTCCCTGTACTTCATTCTTCAACAGAACAATTATTTGTAACTATGCTCCAAAGTTCCTCCATTTGACTTCCTATTATCAAAAAGCCCTGCAGATGGCTAGGAATTCCTTTAAATACTAGTATTTAAAATCAGCACTTCCTACAAGGGTTATGCAGTGGGCATAAAACTGATGTTTTTGGCTCCTGTCAGGTGTTTTTGCAACCTCTGAAAACACATACAAGTCTCAATCACAGCTGCTTTTCTTTGCTATCCCTTCGTCCAAAACCAATTAGCAGCACTAAAATACTGTTTTCATGCTAAGAAGATTTACTGAAGCTTTTGATTAAGACTTTTTATTTGTCTGTTCTTCTCAAGGTGAACTTGAGTTTACTTTGCAATTCACAGAATAGACTTAGATTGACACTGCATAATGTCCTAATTCATTCAGTAGATTAAATTTAAAATGAACTAGTACTAGTTCACTTCCTACATAAATCCATGCTGTTATTTAAGTAACGTGCTCTTTCGGTCACATAGGACAGCACAGAGTTAAAGAGTCTTCTACTTTTGAGAACTGTTTTGACTGCTTTTACCTTGATTGCCAGCTACATCTGTGTGAGTTTTGGGATAATGCTAATAATACTAATGGAGAACAGAGCTTTTATCTGGAGTCTGCAAATGCAATGTGCAACCATGAGGAACTGAAGTGTTTGGAGAAGACAGAAACATTCAAGATTCTCATGGAAAAGCTTTCAGCATAAATGTCTGAGAATTACTCTTGTAATATTTTCATGCAGTTGTGTGCATTATTCAATAGACAAGACTCAAATCATGTAAAGTGAATGAAAAAAAGATCATGAAAGTGTAAATTAGCACCCACCCCCTCTCCATGATGGTATTTAATAAACAGCCAACAGGTGTGAAAACATTAGACTGTATTGTTCTTACTGAGTTCAGTATATTCAAATACAGAAATATTTTCTGGACTGTTTAAAAGCTTACCCAGGAGAAAAATAACAGAAAAATCACCACACAAATCCTGCTTTAAAATGCATCATTTTTAACAATCCAGAAAATTTCCCTACAGTAGGTTAAAGTTTCTTCTCTGAAGTCTCTTCTCTAAATAAAATGTAAACATCAAATTAATAAAGAATTAGAAGCTTGAACAGAAGCTCATACAATACAAAGGTTCTTCTCATCACCACCATCCACAGGACAGCACTGTATGCAGAGGGCCCTCACAAGAGTCAAGAGTTGGCAGCTGTTGTCTAAATCATATTTTAATTAGATTTAAGTGCTCAAGTCACTGGCAGAACTTGGACTTGGGTAGAGGTGAGAATTGAATCGGTAGTCGCAGAAGCAGCACTCCATCAACCTCACTAGTTGGGTGGCCACACAGATGGCCTTTTCCCATCTTCATATCCATAATGCCAAAAGGCTAATGAACTACACTGAGAACAGCAGTAATTGTCACAACCAAGACCTGAACTTCGGTGTCTGTTGGTAAGTGCACACACACAACTTTATATCTGTATGAGCAGGATAAAGCAGATAAATGTATCCCATTAGACATAAACAATACAGCCTAAAGTAATTAGTGAGTCCCTGGAGGAATCCTAAATGAACATTTAAAACTAAACTGAATGCAATTTCTTAAAAATCATGGGCAGAGAGGAATAAGCCTCTTTTTAAGAGTCAGAATTCATTATTATATAAAGGAAACTTCCACACAAAATGAATGATGTCAGTGATGGAAGCGTACATCAGCAATCCAAATCCCTGCATGACCAAAGATGCCAGTTCACTAATAAAACTGGTCATATCTCAAAGAAACATTCATACAGTCATACAAATCCATTACACTAAATCCATGTTAATAATATCCTCATTTTAAAAAGACACAACAGAGTATCTAGTGAGTGCATTCGGCTTATTGATTTTGATTTCAACCATCTAATTCGGACATGGATCAGGCTTCAGAAATCTTATTCTCTACCTGCTATAAAACACAAGGAAAAAAAAGCAAAGCTCTAGAGAACACGACTAAAGTGGTAATTCTTACTGAAAAGAAGAACAGTAAACTGTAGCCTCATCAAAAAAGTTGGAATTGGGTGGGGGTAGGGAGGAAGAATCAAAATTGGGGGGGAAAAAGCCGAAGAAATACCATTTAATCTCTGACTGGTTTGCCTTGGAACGGACCTTAAAACTCATCCAGTCCCATCAACCTGCCATGGGCAGGGACACCTTCCACTAGCCCAGACTGCCCCAAGCCCCATCCAACCTGGCCTTGGGCACTTCCAGGGATCCAGGGGCAGCCACAGCTTCTCGGGGCACTCTGTGCCAGGGCCTGCCCACCCTCACAGGGAAGAATTTCTTCCCAAGACCCCATCTGACGCTGCGCTCTGGCAGCGGGAAGCCATTCCCCTTGTGCCGTCCCTCCAGGCCCGCGTCCCAAGCCCCGCCCCCAAGCCCCGCTCCCAAGCCCCGCTCCGGCTCTCCCGGAGCCCTGGAGGGACTCCCGCGGCGATGTGCGCATGCGCGGTGCGCGGGGCCGTTTCCATGGCAGCGGGAGCCAACAGGGAGGTGCCGCCATGAGCCCGCCCGAGGTGGAGCCGCTCGTGTGCCGCAAATACGAGATCAAGAGGCGCCTGGGCAAGGGGGTGAGTGCCTGGCCAGGGGTGGCCTGTGGGAGCTGGGAGGGCCCATGAGAGCTCGGGGGGCCCGTGTGGAGTTCAGGGCACCGTGAGAGCTCCAGGCGGCCCGGGGGAGCTGAGGGGGTGTTTGGGAGTTCAGGCGCCCGTAGGAACTCTGTCGCCCAGGGCCCACTGGAAGCTCCAGGTGACCCAGGGGAACTCCGGGGGACTGTAAGAGCTCAAAAGTAAATAGTGAAATGGATCTGAGTCTCAAAGTACATTCTCTCTGTGCCTGCCAAATCCTTCTACATTTACTGTAACCCCATCAGTTCAGATCATGCTGCATCAAATTGTAAAAAATGAGGTTCACTTCTGGTAAATTATAAAAGGTTTAATAAAAATAAAGACAATAGGAGATGTGAAAAACGAGGTTCACTTCTGGTAAATTATAAAAGGTTTAATAAGAATAAAGACAATAGGAGACAAACATAAAGCAAAGGGTTAGTACGGCCAGGTGCCTTGGCATTCAGCCAAGAAGCACAGCTACTAGGGTTGGAGACATTCTTTAAATACATTTTCCATTGCCCCAACCTGTTGCATATTCATAGGGTTACATGCCTTACATCACTATGCATATTCAAACTTTTTCATAGTCCATCTCCGTTATCAGCTCCAGTCTGGGCCTTGGTGCATGCTTTCTTCAGATGGCCGATGCTGATGGTTGGCACATCAATAGCAGGGTCCTCATCACACGTTCGTGGATGTCATCCCGACCAAACAGACAGTCCCTTCACAAGCACNATAAACCAAGAAAAAGATAATCTTACATATTTTAGTCACACAAAGGACCCACACGGCTAGCAATACATACTTAACTTACAAAATTGCAAGCGACCAAAATTATACATACAAATGCAAAAGCCAACCTTATTATATATATTTATAACAAAATCATATCTTTTCCATAAAATGTATAATTATACATAAGCCTATGGTAATTTCTAAGATATGTCTCCTCAGACAGTCTCTAAAGCCTCCTGAGTCATCTGCTTTTCCATTCTGGCAGCTCTTTGCTATCGTTTAGTTGCGTTGATACAAGTGTTTAAGTATTTCCCTCATTATGTTCACAGAGTCAAGGAGTCACTGAGGTGGAAAAGCCCTCTGAGCCTGTGGAGATCAACTGCTCCCCTACCAATGCCAAGGCCACCACTAATCCATGTCTCCAAGTGCCACATCCACGTGGCTGTTAAATTCCCCCCAGGGATGGAGACCCCACCACTGCCCTGAGACAGTCTGTGTCACGGCTGCACAGCCTGTTGCAGAAGAGTTTTTTCCAATATCCAGCCTAAACCTCCCCTGGCACAACTTGAGGCTGTTTCCCAGTTGCCAGCAGGGTAGTACTGTAGCACTTATCTGAGGTACCTGTACAACTGTTTATACTGCCTGATGCGTGGCAAATGTCCTGATCCCATGCTCCAGGACCACACATGTTTCTGGGAAGCCTGCCTTGATGTCCTTACATGAGTATTTGATCACTAGAATCATACATTACAGTTCTTTTGCTTTGTACAAGTATTTAAACATTAAATGGGCATTTCTGAGTGGGATGTGATACCTTTGTGCGAAAGTAAAGCATCTCCTAGACTGTGGAAAGTCAAAATTCATATCTATGGCCTAAAATAAAAAAACTGGATCTGTACTACAAATGAGACTGAGTAATCATCATTTGCAAGTATCACAGTCATTCAGAATAGGGAAAACTGAGGTAGAAGTTCCGTTCCCTTAATAGACAACACAGCTTTTAATTGAAAAAAAAGGTTTAGTGTTGGACCTGACAGTGCTGTGTTAGTGGTTGGACCTAGTGGTTTTGGAGGGCTTTTCCAGCCTCAGCAATTCTGGGATGCTGTCACTAGACTTTGGTAAAAAGTCTCTCTCCATCCTTCTTACCACCCCCCTTTCAGTTTTGAAAGACCACAGTAAGTTGTCCGTGGAGCCTTCTCTTCTTCAGACTGAACACCCCCAGCTGTCTCAGCCTGGCTCCAGAGCAGAGGGCCTCCAGCCCTTGGAGCATCTCCGTGGCCCTTCTCTGCACCTGCTCAAACTGGTCTGTCTTTCTTGTACTGAGTAGCTCCAAGCTTGATGCAGTGCACCAGGTGGGAATCTCACCAAAGTCAAATGCAGGGGAAGAATTATCTCTCTTGACCTGCCAGCCACACCATGGCTGGTAAAAGCCAGGTGCCATTGGCATCTTTCCACCTGGGTACATCTGGGCTCATGTTCAGCCACTGTCACCACCAGCTCCTTTTCCAGCATTCCAGCCACTCTGTCCCAAGCCTGGCATGTTTCATGGGATTGTTGTGACCCAAGAGCAAGACCTTGGCCTTGTTGACCCTTGCACCACTGGCCTTGGCCCATCGATCCCATCCCATCCCATCAATGCAGCCTTTCCAGGCCGCACTGTCACAGAGGGAGATCAGATTGGTCAGGCAGGACCTGCCTGTCACAACCTCGGACTGGCTGGGCCTGATCCCCTGATTGTCCTCCTTTTGATGCATCCCAGGACATGGTTTGCTGTCTGGGTTGCTAGTGCATGTTGTCAGCTCCTTTCCAGGTTTTCGTCCACCAGCACCCTCAAGTCCTTCTCAGGACTGCTCTCCATACAGAGTCCTAGAACCACAGAATAATCTGGGTTGGAAGAGACTTTAAAGCCTGCTCATTCCCACCCCCTGCCGTGGGCATGGACACCTTATACTATACCTTGTTGCTCCAAGCCCCATCCAACCTGGCCTTGGACACTTCCAGTGATGGAGCGGCCACAGCTTCTTGGGGCAACTGGAGCCATAGCCTCACCACCCTCCCAAGGAAGGATTTATTCCCAAATCTGGCAGTGGGAAGCCCTTCCAACTTGTGTTGTCACTCCAGGCCCTTGTCCAAAGTCCCTCTCGAGCTCTCTTGGAGCCCTTTCAGGCACTGGAAGGAGCTCTAAAGTCTCCCTGCAGCCTTCTCTACTCCAGGCTGAACAGCCCCAACTCTCTCAGTCTGTCTCCTGAGTGGAGTGGCTCCTTGGCCTAATCTCTCTGTCTTCCATGTAGCTTCCAGTCCGTCGTTGAACACATTCTGGTTCCACTGCAGGCCTGAGCTGTGTGCAGGTGTCAGCACGCTGCTCACCTGTCCGTGCTTCTCCGCAGGCCTATGGCATCGTCTGGAAAGCAATTGACCGCAAGACAGGAGAAACAGTTGCTGTTAAAAAGATTTTTGATGCTTTCAGGAACAGAACAGATGCTCAGGTGAGAAATTACTGTCCTGTTGTGTTCTGAGACGTGGTGAGATTCCATAGGTATTTTCAAGACTTTTGTCTCTGAAAGATGATAATTATGCACATAACAATACAGTCTGCAGCTATATTGGGATAAAAACAAGCAATAAACATCAAGCTTTGTGTATCAAGGCATGTACAAAAGAGGAGTGGATTTAACCCTGTCATTGAACTGCATCTCTGTTCTGCCGTTCTCTGGAGGTGATAATAAACTCTTTTTTCTTTATTTCTAGAGAACATTTCGAGAGATTATGTTCCTGCAGGTAATGTCCATGTTCCCCCTCTTCTCTGATTTTTTATTATCTTTGATGTCTAAGTATTTTCTTCCCATTGTTTTCCAAAATGCAGCAGTCATTGATTAGTGTTGATCACTTTTTCTTTTCAGCACCGTCTTGGCAAAGAGCCTTTCAGGGTGAACCCACCTGAATGAAACACTCTCCATTTGGGCTTGTTTTTACTCTTTCCTGCTCTTTCCCCATTTTTAGCAATGTGTCTGCTGCAGCATCAGCACATCAGCACCTTCTGTCACTTTATGCTTCTTTGTGGACAGAAACTGTTTCTCTTACATTTTAACTGCCATGATTGGAAGAGGGATTTACACTCCAAAATTGTTTTCCTCCATCATGCTGTAAGGAATTTAATCACTTAAAGTAATCGAAGCAAAAGAAAAAGGGAAGTTCTGTAAGGAAAAACTTAAGACAACTCTTGTTTTGATATAATTGACCTTATCAGTGTCATTGCAGATATCTGTCCACTCCTCCTCAGACTTACCATGTAGAAACATCAATATTTTGGAATAATGTTGATATAACTTGTGATTTTCTAAGGACACAAGTGAGGCAGGGCTCACAGAAGAGGTATTTCCTAATACCGCCAACTTTAAGTAGGAAAGAGATGATTTTTTTTTTTACTTTTTAGTCATTCTTGAAGCCTGAAATAGAAGCTGCAAACTTTAAAGCTAAAAATATAAACAGTTCCTTAGAAGTGAATTACTTTAGAAGTTTGATCATCTCTGAAGGTGCAGCACTCCTGGGATGGATGGATGGATGGATGGATGGATGGATGGATGGATGGATGGATGGATGGATGGATGGATGGATGGATGAATGGATGGATGGATGGATGGATGGATGGAGTAGGAGCAGGGGGAAAAAGGCTATTTCTTCTGAAGGAAAGAAGGAGTCACTTGGCAGCGGAGGGCAGTGAGTGGGAAGTTAATGTGCTGTTCAGCCCATACTATTGAGCACTTTTGCTGCTCAATGGACTTTAAGAATTTTTGTTTCCTATTTTAAACCTCTTTCTTGAGGTTCAAGACTAACGGCTCAGAAAGGAAAAGATGTGAAAAATACTCTGTTATTCGTAACTGCATGTTTGTCCTAATTTCTTTGTGCATAATAATTGCTTTGTTCAGTCTTGATGTTTATCACAAGGTCATTTGATGGACTAGGTTATTATGTTACGTGTCTCAATTATTCTAATTGAGAAGTTGCTGTAGAATCTGGAGTGTGAATGATTCTCTGATGCTCTGGTCATTGCTTGCAGGTTTTGTGTTTGCTGTTCAGTGTAGTTGTAGATCTATGGGTGTATTTTAGGCCAATTTTAGAATGTCATTTTGGTAAGTACTTTAATAGCATTATTTGTCTTTAAGCAAAGATTAATAGAACTGGCCCTGACAAGGTTTTTTTCAAGGTAACATGTTTTTTTTAGTACAGATTGAAATTTTTTCATGACTTTCTGTTATGAGTTCCAGGACAAGGCAGTGTGAGACAGAGGAATTTTCCTTTTTCAATAGCACTCAAGTAACACTGTCAAGATTTAGCTGCATCTCTAGAACATTATCCCCTTTTGGGTAAAAACCTTCTTTAGATCATTCGGATGGGTATTGTGACTATTCTCAGAATGAAAACAAAGGCTATGATGGGCTGGCTGTGTATCACTGCTTTGTGAGTGTGTTTTCACAGGTTGCTGCAGGTGAATGTGTTGTTTTGTGAACTTTCCTTGATGTTACACATTATAAAATGTCGGAGTATTATGAAGTGTTTACAGTGTCCCTGGCTGCACAGAAGTGGGAAATAAAAGCTGTTAAAGCTGGGGATGAACTTAATGATCCCATGGGGATTGTCAGTCTGCAAAAATGTGAGGATGGACTCCACCTGCAGTGTGATACCTGTGTTCAGGTATCTCTGTGTGCTGTCTAATCTCCATGCAGTCAGTTCCTCAGTGCAGCCTGTGAGTGTCTGAGCCAGCCCTCAGATCGACATCTTCTGATTGTTTGGGTTTTTAGCTATGAATGTTGGTGGCAACTATGATCTATTTTCATGCCACAATAATTCTTTGATTCAGTAGGAAATGTGAGGTGCATAAAGGGGACTGGATTTTATTATAAATGCTATAGAGGGAGTGTTAGAACTAATGTCTCATTCAACAGAGATTTTTTTTTTAATTAAATGACTGGTTTCCTACTATGGAACAAGCTTAAATCCTTTTTTTAAGTTTATTTCAGAAGAAGCCTAATGGAGGAAATAGCATGTTAATGATTGTCCTAGACAGTAATACAAACTGAAATAGGTTATTGTCCCTTTTTATGATTCGCAAGCAAAACACATGATTTTGACAGCTGGGTCTCTTCCCTGTGCAGGAATTTGGAGAACATCCAAATATCATCAAGCTGCTCGATGTTATCCAAGCAGAGAATGACAAGGACATCTACCTCATCTTCGAGTCCATGGGTGAGACTCAGCATTGCAGCAGCCATTCAAACCCAGCCTCTCTTAGGAGTTATCCTTGTTATCACTTTGATAGTGGTATGGTGGTGATATACATGAATGTTCATGGTACTACTGATATTTACTGATGTAAATATATTACTGGTATATTACAGAGACAGATTTACATGCTGTCATTAAGAAGGGGAATTTGCTGAAAGACATCCACAAGTGTTACATTCTTTACCAACTCCTGAAGGCAACTAAGTTCATCCACTCGGGGAATGTTATTCACAGGGATCAGAAGGTACATTTCGGTCATGGTCTGTATCCTTCACTCCAGTTTTCTGTTGAACACTAAATAAAATCACAGATTGATTTGGCATGGAAGGAGCCTTCAAAGCCCATCCATTCCCACCCACTGCCATTGACAGGGCCACCTTCCACTATCCCTGGTTGCTTCAAGCCCTGTCCAACCTGGCTTGGAAAACTTCCAGGGATGGGGCAGCCAGAGCTGCTCTGGGCACCTTGTGCCAGGACCTCACCACCCTCACAGGGAAGAATTCCTTCCCCAGATCCCATCTAACCCTGCCCTCTGGCAGTGGGAAGCCATTCCTGCTTGTGCTGTCCAGGCCTGTGTCCAAAGTCCCTCTCAAGCTCTCTTGGCACCCCTTTAGGCACTTGAAGGGGCTCTAAGATCTCCCCTGGAGCCTTTCTCCAGGGTGAATACCCCCAGCTGTCCCAGCCTGTCTCCATAGGAAAAGTATGAAGAAATATACAACTATGAGACTAGTAAAAGAACCTTGATAATAATCTGCTATTCAGAGAGTAAAAGGCTAATTAATTCTGCTGTGTTCAATTCAGCCTTCCAATGTCCTGCTGGATGCACAGTGCTGTGTGAAGCTGTGTGACTTCGGCCTGGCCCGTTCGCTGTGCCCGCTGAGTGAGGACCAGCCCAGCCCTGCGCTCACCGAGTACGTGGCCACGCGCTGGTACCGAGCCCCCGAGATCCTGCTGGCCTCTCGCAAGTGAGTGAAGGGATGGGAGCCTGGCACTTCTCCACTTGCAAATTTTTTTGTCTAAAAGTCTTCAGTCTTCTAATTTTCAGTGTCACCAGATGCAGTGTCATGTCAGCAGTCTGTTTTCTCAGTATACAATTAAACTTCTGCAACACAAAAACCTCTTATGAATATGTACATGTCCTTCCTGTGTTCTTAGAGTGACAATGTACATACATGAACAACTCATCTGTTTGTCACCCTTTCTCCCACCAGACTTATTTCTTCTCCCTTAAACCCACAACTTTGCAAAATCTGCTTGAGAACAAAATCCTCTTTTCCAAATTGAAGCAGTGTTTTTTTGATAGACCTTCACAAAATATTTCCTCATCAAATGTTAAACCAGCTGCCTGTTAGTCAGGCTTAGTCCCCTTTTTTTAAAATTAAATATGAAAAACCAGAAAAGTAAAGAAATAGATGCAGGGTAGTATCCCAAATTTTAAATGTGGATGTTTTGCAAGCTGTCCTATACCCACTGTTTGGCATTTACTTTGCTTAAAACTGTAATTCTTAAGTAACTGTAACTACTTTGTATGTGCATTATGACCAAAGAACAATGTGTATCTTCATTCTTGGTCATATGAAAAGGATATAATACTTTGTTTTGGCATTACCTTTAATATATTACCTAGTTCTAGCATTTCCCTGTAATATATTTCCTTTTATGGTTTCTTAGACTAGACTTGGAGTAGGATAAATCTCCTTTCTGTTTCATGCTTGCCAGTCTCATGATTCCCAAATGTTATTCAATTTATAGTTCAAACCTGTGAGCATTTATATTTGAGAAGTCACCAAGCACAGTTTCTAGCAAATAAATCAATGTAGGTGATGTGAATACCAGGTACAGGAAAATATTTGCTTGATTTAATCCTACCTCTGTTCTGTTCCTGTTTGTAGTTACACTAAGGGTGTAGACATGTGGAGCATTGGCTGTATTCTCGGAGAGATGCTTCTTGGAAAGCCTCTTTTTCCTGGAACATCAACAATGAATCAAATAGAGCAGATCCTGAGGGTCATTCCTGCTCCGTCCCCGGAAGGTAGGACTCTGCTGCGGGAAAAGATATATAGAGAAGGGGCTAAGAGTGGAAGAAAGCAGCCTGGCTGGGTCAGGGAAGAAGGTATCTCTCATTCATTCTGGCACCTTTCCAAAGAAATTAAAATCTTCATCTTGAATTCTAGTGTTAGAGAAAAATAAGAAATTCAGATATCATGGTGCTTCTGCATCTGTTACTATGAGAATGCAAGTTTATGAAGTGTATGATTAATAAATAGGAATTCAAAAATCAGCTTAGCAAATTCATACATAAATATTCCATCCCCCTTCCATAGATCTCCGACCGAGTTTTATGAGGATAATTTCCTATGTTAATATCAAACATTGTCTTTCCTTCATAAACTGTGTAGCTCTGCTAGTCCTCATCTTGGCAGTAACAGTATCTTTTTATTATTGCAGATGTTCTGGCTCTGCAGTCAGAGTACAAGGCCTCAGTTATTAACCACATGAGTTCCCGGTAAGCTTGAGGCGTTCGTGTGTCTCAGATCATCTAATGTAGGACTGTGGAGTCATGGAACCACAGAATAGTTTGAGTGGGAAGGGACCTTAAAGATCTCGTTCCGCTCCCCGCACATGGACAGGGACACCTTTCACTAAACCAGGTTGCCCCGAGCCCCATCCAACCTGGCCTTCCAGGGATGGGTCAGCCACAGCTTCTTCAGGAAATCATTCCAGTCCCTCAGTACCCTCACAAGCAATAATTTCTTCCCAATACCCCATCTAACCCTGCCCTCTGGCAGTGGGAAGCCCTTCCCACGTGGGCTGTCACTCCATGCCCTTGTCCAAAGTCCCTCTCCAGCTGCCTTTGAGCCTCATAAGGCACTGGAGGGGCTCTAAGTTGTCTCCTTAAATAAAAATTATTTAAAATATGAGTAAGATTTGGTGCTTAAAACAGATTTTTTCAAGATACTTTCTTCTTCATTATGTTCACAAATATATTTAGGATTTCAAAATGCAAAACCAGATTTTTAAATTTTATCTTCTCTGTAAATGACAGAGAAGTATATTTCTATAATCTCAGGTCTAGATTTGTGGGATCATGGGGCCGGAAAGTCATGAGCTTTAAGGTCCCTTCCCGGCCAAACCTTCTAGGATTCAGTGCTTATGACACACTTTGTGAGTGAACCCGTGTCTGGCGTCACCTTGACGTGATCTCGGAACCGTCACTCCTGCCTTCACTGGGAATTAGACACTGAGAGCTTGTATAATTTTTTTCTGACTTTCAGGCAGCGAGTAGCATTTGAGGAGATTTTCCCATCCTCTACTCCACTGCCTGCCTTGGATCTGCTGAAGAAACTTCTGGTATTTAACCCTGACAAACGGCTCACAGCAGAGGAGGCTCTGCAGCATCCTTATGTGAGCAGGTGAGAGTGACGCCAGTATGCAGCTTCCCCTGATGTCTTCTGAGACATTACAAACCTGCTCTTGGCACAAATTTTCTTTAAATGCATTACAGAAAAAATGGGAAAGCTAATTCTTTATTTTCTCGAACCCTATTTACATGAGATTGTCTAACAGTCCTGTTTAAATCTTAATAATCTGTTTCCAGTCAGTGAATTACATGATGTGTTCTCATTTCCTCAGATTCCACTGTCCTTCCAGGGAGCCCTCTTTGGATTTTGATGTGATACTTCCTTTGGGTGATGGTGTCCAGCTCTCTGTGGCAGAATATAGAAATAAATTATATGAGGTACTTTCATCCTATTTTTTCAAATCCTAAACCTCCAGGTAACCTGCCATTCTTGCACACACTTAACAAATTCTGTCACTGTCTTGCCTTTGTGTTCCCCTGGGCTTTTCTGTACCTGCTGGCCCAGTTACACCTTGGTGTTTAATCAGCCAGTTCCATACTGTCATAATCTTTGAGAGACTTTTACATGTAAAATTCCCACAGGGCAAAGAAAAATCTCTGAAGCATGATATCTGAGAAAGATTCACAGAATAGTTTGGGCTGAAAGGTGCTTTAAAGATCATCTATTTCCAAAATGATACTTGTTACTTACCCTGTAAAATAAATTGCAAATATTTATAAGTATTCCTCTTTGTTTAGATGTTGTATTTTTGTGCTGTATTGCTGTATTAAGTCTAATCAGCTTTTCTATTCTGCAGATGATCGTTGAAAAGAAGTCAAAGAGCCTTCCAAAAAGCCTTCCAAAGGACCAAGGGCGGAGAGAAAACATTGAGCTCAGCCAGTCTGAATCCAGCACACTTCAACCAGCAGGTTTCAGCTCAGTGACTGTACCCACCAGGAAAGGCCAGCAAGAACCAACACCCCGTCTTCTAAACCCTTCACATGTACACACTGGAGCCACAGCTGGGGTCCAGCCAACAGGATCCAGCCAGAGCAAGGATTTGGCCAGAACTGCGTGTCAGAGATCACAGATTAGTGTGATGATGTACAACCCCATCACACACACCACTGTGCAGAGTAGGTACCACCCTCCTACACCAGCGTGTAACCCACCTTGGGGTATTGTTGTGTGTTGCAGTTGAGACAGCCACAATACATAGAGTATCACAATATAACATCAGAAGGCTTCTCTCTGTGTGCTCCCACAGTCAGCTCCTCACAGCACAAGCAGCAAACTCCAACTCCCAGCAGACTTCTACCCCCTTTGACCAGCTAACCCACTCTTTTATAACACTCATCCTTATTGGTCATAGCTGTGACCTATTAAGGGCAAGGCTGTTCTTAATCTTTGGTAATTAGTTCAGCTGCAACTCCTCAGGAGTGAGATTGCCTTCAGCACTATCTCTATTCTCTTACAATCCATCCTCCCACAGTTGTGGGAAAGATAGAATGAGTGCTGCAAAAGAAATGAAGGGAATTTGCATGGTAAAATGAGAGGCTGAAAGTGTGGGAGGGAAATGACATAAGAACAAAACACTGTTGAATGAGTGTTGAGTATGGGACTGTCCATGCCTCAGTCAATGTGTTCTGATTTTCTCGCTTTCTGATTTTCCTACTGTCTCTAATGTGTTTCCTTCTGCAGGAAATGCTAATCCTGGTGCTGGTATCAGGAACTGTTCTGCGCAACCTCAGCAGTCCAGAATCTCCTACAGTGAGAACCTAGGGAGACAAATTACATGGCCAAACACTCGGCTCTCTCCTACAAATGTGCAGAACCTTTACAATGTGAGTAGCTTAAATTCTAGCCTTTACTTGTGGTAACCTGGGTAACAGCAACTCCCTGTAGTGCTCCAGGCAGAGTGGCTGGAAAGCTGGAAAAGGTCACTTGCTGGTGCTGATGACAGCAGCTGAACATGAGCCCAGTTGTGCCAAGGTAGGCAAGAGGCCAGTGGCACCTGGCTTGTACCTGCCACGGTGGGGCCAGATGCCCAGGGCAGCACCTGTCCCTTATCCTAGACACGGCTGAGGGACCTCCAGCCCTCGGGGCAAGTTTGGGCTCTTCACAGCAAGAAAGGAAGGGCCCCACTGAGGGACTGGAGTGCGTCCAGAGAGGGGAACAGAGCTGGGGGAGGGTCTGGAGCAGCAGCAGTAGCTCTGGAGAAAAGAAGGCTCAGGGAGGACCTTCTCACTCTCTGCAACTCCCTGACAGGAGGGTGCAGCCAGGTGGGGGTCAGGATCTGCTCTCAAGAAACAAGTGACAGGATGACAGGAAATGGCCTCAAGTGGTTCCAGGAGAGGTGCAGGTTGGATATTGTAAAAAATCCACCTGCAAAGAGCTGTGCAGCCCTGGCACAGACTGCCTCGGCAGTGGTGGAGTCCCCATCCCTGGGGAGATTTAACAGCCACGTGGATGTGGCACTAGGGGACATGGCCTTGGCAATGCTGGGGGAGTGGTTGGACTCAGTGGGCTCAGAGGGCTTTTCCAACCTCAATGATTCTGTGATTTCATGATTCTGTGGATTTAATGGTTTGCTTTTGCTGAGCTGTAAGGGTGTCAGTCCTGTCCTCTCTGCTCCTCCCTCTTCCCTGATTTTGGCCATGCTTCCTTGGAAAAGTCCTCACCCTCACTGGGTTCTTTAATGACCTCTTGCTCCTGCTCTCTTCCTGAGATTGCTGTCTGCTGCCTGGTGACTGCTGGCACCTGCAGAGGTGATCAGAGGAAGCTTATGACAGAGGGAGAGTATGGAAGGAGGCACCACAGATTCACAGAAGCACAGACTGTTTGGGTTGGAAGGGACCTAAAAACTCATCTCGTTCCACCCCTCTGCCATGGTCAAGGACACCTTCCACTAGCCCGGGTTATCCAAAACTTTCAAGCATGTCCAGTAGCACATTTGCAACCTACCTTCCAGCCCCTCTGGTTTGGAATCCCTTCCAAAATGTTTTAAGAGAAGCCATTTATTCCCCAAGATGGGATCGTGGAGCTTGCTGCACATGCAGGTGTACACATGACCAGTGCATTTGGAAGAATCTTTAGGGAATTGTGACCAACTTTCTGTGACAAGAAGAGCAGAACAGGGAGAAGATCAGCCTACACGTGCCCTGAGTTTGTGTTTGTTTCCCAAGAGGATAGTGCTGACCAAAGCCAAATCTGTGTCCTACTTGCATTTCCAGAAAGCTGATTCCAGGTTATTAACTTTTCTTGGCTTTTCTTTCTCACACAGAATCCCAGAAACTCTCAGTGTCATAGCAAAGATGTTCGTCCCCTTCTGAAGCCCAGTAAAAAGATGTTCCAGATCACTGCAAATGTGGGAGCTGCGGGTGATCCAAGGGCATCCATGGGCAGCTATTCCCAGGCCTATGGAACCATCAGTAAATCTGCGCTGCAGAGTCTTCCAATAGCAAAGGCCTCCAAAAACCCTGAGCAGTGACTGTGGAGATGTTCCAGACAGGTGAAGTACAGCTCATCCCTCAGCTCCTGACTAAGCAAGGGCAGAAGGGGAGAGCGAAATATGAGGAAATGCTTTATTCACTGCTTAGGACAATGTCCTCCTTTCCTCTGGACAAGCTAATAGGAAAGGGAATCCAACCCCTCTGCCTTCCAGTCTCAGCAGTCAAGGACACAGCGTGTTTGCTCTCACACCCTGAGAACAGTGAATGCTCTCAGTTAATTCTCCTTGTTTGAATTACTGCAAAAAAATCACAGAAAACTGCATTATTCTGACACTTGAATTGTTTTTAGACATATTCAGGGTCCAGGGGAATCTCCTGAAGTTCAACAAGGCCAAGTGCAAGGCCAAGAAAATGCTCTGAGGGCTTGAGTCCTTCTGCTCTGGAGATAGGCTGGGAGAACTGGAGGTGTCCAGCCTGGAGGAAAGAAAGCTCTGGGAAGATCTTAGAGCCCCTTCTAGTGCCTAAAGGGGCTCTAGGAGAGCTGGAGAGGCACTTTGGACAATGGCCTGGAGTGACAAGGCAAAGGGGAATGGCTTCCCACTGGAAAGAGGGCAGGGTTAGATGGGGTATTGGGAAGAAATTCTTCCCTGTGGGGGTGGTAAGGCACTGTTACAGGGTGCCCAGAGCAGCTATGGCTGCCCCATCCCTGGAAGTGTTCCAGGCCAGGTTGGACAGGGTTTGGAGCAACTTGGGATAGTGGAAGGTGTCCCTGCCATTGCAGGCAGGGTTTGGGACTGGGTGACCTTTAAAAGATCCCTTCCAACCCATTCTAGGATTCTTCAGCAGACTGCCTAAATGGTGGATATTTTTTTCAGCAGAACAGGTAACTGTTCTCTGAAGACCATGAAGACCTAACTCTTAACAGATAATCTTACAGCCCTTCACTCATTTCTATGACTGTTCTAGGGTAGATGAACAGAATTCATTATGGTCTGGTTTTGTTAAAACCAAGTAGAAAAACATTTGAAATACAGATGGGTTCTTCTACAATATTTAACAGCTTCTCTAGTGTGTAATATTGTAATAATAAATCCTTTGTACTGCACTGCAGAAAATCTTTGTCTTTCAAGCAGCATTTGCTATGTTGAGAGGGAAACTGCCTATTGGTAGGGCTGTCTTCTTCAATGAATACTTAGTCATTTTTAGTTGTTTTGCTTTCAGAAAGCAAAGTTTCATGAGATAATATTGCTGAGACATCGTAAGGGTGGTGCCAGTCTGCAGTGGGACTACAGGAAACTTATATTCTTGTTTCAGTGATGATCTTGGATACATTTTCCTCATTAACTTGAAGCTCTTTTCTCTGTCCCTGAGATTTTACTTCACTTGTGATGAATGACTGTTATTCCCCCCCAGCTCTCTCAGCTGTTCATGCTGCTCCAGACCTGTCACCTCATGAACTGCAGTTACACTGTCAAGGAAGTCACTACTTGGCCCAGGCAGGACTTGACTTTAGATGCTTTTTTAAACTCAGACTCACCTGAAAAGGCCTTCTAAAACCAAGCCCTTCTCCATCAATAGCACCTCAGCAGCTTCTTTCAGCTCAGCCCCTAAAGCAAGTAATTCCCTATACACAAAGGAACAAACCACAAGCAAACCAGACTCCGCAGGCTCAGGGACTGGTAAATACAAAAGCTGGGCCTGTGCTCCTGGAGAAGATCAGAATCACAGATTAGGCCAAAATGTTGATTACAACTATTTTTTTTTTTTTTGGTATGTAAATCTTCAGAAAGGTACCTCCTGTGTCTGATTCATTGTGAGATGCAGAAAAAGAGTACCTTCACCTGAGAAACCACTGAGCTTTAAATACTTTTTCCAGTTAATACCTGTGTGTGTGTCTGTACATATTTATCTTTTCTGGCCCAAACTCAGGTATTGAATTTTCTGTTTTTCTTCTTTTTTTCTGAAATTTGAATGGTTTTGTCTGCTGAAAATATTCCTTGGGTTTAACAGAGACTATCACTTAGTTTTGTACAGTAACAGAGACTTGTTTTTTAAGCATGTTGGTATTTTAATTGTTTTATTTGGAACATACTGTGATAAGGTTGTTTGATACCTCCCAACTTTATTGAGCAAACTGTGCCATGGGAGGCTCATGCTGGATACATTTCTGCTCACTAACCAAGAAGAGCATTGCCACTGGGGTTTGTAGCCATCATAGACAAGTTTCTTCCTCGTTTCCCTGTGACAGTCAGTGATTAAATGGAATTAAATAGAATTTCTAGGATCATTTTTTGGTCTTGAAGGTCCCTAGGATTTTGGGCATGAATTTTCCCATTTTCTTGTCTTTGGCATCTGTGTCATATTCCTCTTCACTGGGACTCGTGTGTTCATCCTTCTTGCAGAACACCTCAAACCTGCTGTAGACTCGCTTCTCCTTCCGCATGTTCTCCATTTTTTTCAGGAGGGTGTCTCTGTCCTCTGATGGCTGTCGCTGGAGGTTCCGTTTCTGGCTCCCAAAGCTCTCAGACCTGTGGATGTTGCAGCTTTTCTCCTTTTCCCCTTTTCTTTCCAAGCTTGCGGTCGACCTGGAGAGGTCAGGGTTGCTGGTGGATGGCAGCTGCTTGGCCAGCTCGGCTCTGTTCTTCTGGCTGTTGGCAGAGATCTGCTCCAGGATCACCTTGGTGTCGTCACGCAAGTTGCTGCTGTACAGGATGTTGGCTGTGGAAGAAGGGAACCTCCCTTGTGTTGTCTGGCTGGTCTTGGGGGGGAGCGGTGCTGTGAATTTGTGGGTTTTTTCTTCCTCCATTGCTTCCTGGCAGTCCCCTATGGATGATCGTTTGAGCACCACTGCCTGCTTGTCACATTTCCCACTCTCAGAAGCAGGTTCCTCCTCCAATTTCTTTTCACCTTTTGGGTTCAAAAGCTGCTTCAGCCGTAGTGACCCTTTTCTTAAAAACTCCATGGGATTTTGCTCTTGTTTTGAACAGTCTTCCTCAGATTTGTTGAGAGAGCTGTCGGACCCTTGACTTCTAGACAGGCTTTCTAGAACTGAGGACGTAGTACTCGTCCTAACCTGTGGTTTCTTCATTTCTGTGTTGACTAATTTTGGAGAGTCTTCTCTGAAGGTCACTCTGTCCTTCTTCTCTGGAAGAGCCAATTTCTGAGTGTCTCCTACAAATATCAGGCTCTCCTTTTCTGGAAGAGGAGGTTTGTTCTCAATGGGGTAAAATCGGGATGACAGCTTGTCCACCTTAGTGCCAAGATGTGCCAGGGGATCCTTACTCAATGTGTCCCCAAGCTGGGGGGTGGATGAGGCCATTCCAAATGCTCTGTCCAGCTCTCCATGCATTTTGTAAGTACTGCAGGAGTCTTTGGAGTCCAGCACCCTGCTCTCCAGAATCTTATACTGCACAGATTTGGTACATTTCTTCTCCGTATTCTGTGATTCCTCCTGTAGGTAACCCGAAACAGCTTTGGTGTGGGTGACTGTGCCCCGTTCCATGTCCTTGCCCACAGCTTTGTACTTCTCCAGCAGCTCAGCCACTTTGGAGGAGGCAGCCGTCTTGATGGTTTCATTGTCCTTTGTTAACTCGCTGGACATTTGTTCCTTTTGGATCATCTGCACCTTTTCTATTGTGGTGTTGGGCTGATCTAATTTGGCAGCACTGAAAATCAGAGAGGACCTGAGCCTGGAGCTCCTCTGTATCAAGGGATTTATCCTGGACCTGAAGGCATCTGGTTTCATTATTGAGGTTTCTTCACCTGCTCTGTCAGGATCTGCAGACTCCTTGGCACTGTCAATTCCCAGTGGCTTGCTACTGAAAGGCGTGGGGGGTTTGAAGGCTGGGATGAGGTCAGTGGGGTGCTTTGTGAGGGGATCCCCAAGAGCATCGTTATATGCCTCGGACTCCATCGGCATCGGGAGCCCTTCATCTGGTTCAGACTGGTATGCACTGAGGTACGAAGAAATCCTCCAGTTCCGCAACCCTGTTCTGTTTTCCTGCGTGTTCTTGTCATCATCCTGCTCCTCATCCTTGTCCTGTAGGAACAGGCGCTGCTCCAGGCTCTGCTTCTGCGTGGGAGAAGTCTGGCAAATGAATTTCTGTCCTATATTCTGCCTCCGTAACATCATTCCCATGGGGCCATTGCCTGCAGGGTTCAGCTGGTCAGAGCCGTGTCTCACCTCTCTGGAAGAATTTGAGGGCACATAATCCAGCCGTAAGGGGAAACCCTCTTGTGGGAAACTGGGCTCCAGTTCAGGGTATCGGGGTCCCTCTCCGTAGTCTTCCAGTTCATTGAATCCTGGCCTCCCCCCTCGAATCCTCTCAAAGAATCCCTGAGGTCTGCCAGAAAGATGGGGATGTTCAAACTGGTACTGGTAGAACTGGTCCTTCTGGAAATGACTGGATTGGATTTTGAACTCGTCCATGTTGTTCATGAACATCTGCCGGGTGTACTGCTTGGCAGAAGCAAAATTTTCAAATGTTCCTTCTGCAAAACTGTGTCTCTTAAAAGCGTCCAGCTCCAGCTGCTTGGAACGGAGGAAACCCCTGACCGGATCCATCTGGGAATTCTCCATTTCCACCTTTTTATACATCCGCATGGCTGACCCCTCCACAGTGTGCCGCAGCATGTCATCCCGTCGAAAATTGGAGAGGAAGTACCTGTCTGGATCCACTCTGTCCATGAAGGAGGGGAAGAGACTCTCGTCCCTCTGGAACATCAGGGGGCCTTTTTTGGGAAAGAAAGGCATGTTATTGCCAAAGGGAGCCATGGCGAACGTGTTCTCTGCCTTTGCCAAGACGTTGGCTGGAGGAACGAGAGGTTCCGACTGTGCAAACAAAATGCGGAATTCTTCATCAAAGCTGGCTACCAGCTCACCCTGGAAGATGTGTGCAATGCTCCTGTGAATCTTCTCAAAGGACCACATGAAACTGAAGAGAGAACACAAGTGATGGAGTAACTCAGCTGTACCTGTTTTCATTAAAACATTTGCTCACCTGAAGCAAATTCTACATTTTCTGGTTGGGCAGAAATAGGGCAAAATAACGGCAGAAAATTCCCCTGCAGCTACTTGTTGCACATGACTGTTCCCAAACCTAAAAGCTTGATTGATTTGGGATCACATCTCTGCAGAGAATTTTGCAAGGCAATAAATGATTTCTGTTCTAAAAAGCCAGTCAGTCGTGTCACCCAGAGTGTGAGCTGATGATAATCCTTATGTGAAGTAGATATCCCTGTCTTTTGCACTGTCAGTAATGACAGTCAGTGAGTACCCTCAGCACCTGGCAGCTGACGCCAGTCAGGGGGACCCCAAAGGCTGGGGAGATGTGCCGGAGGGAACCTCTGAAAAGACAAACCCAAGATCTTACTCCTGGGGCGGCACAATCCTTCCACCCACACAGTTTGAGGGGGACCAAACAGAAGGAGCTGGGCTGGAAATGAGGGAGGAAGATGTTCAGCTTTACGGAGTTCATCTTCCCAAGTCAAGCTCTGCTATTTTTTTCCCCCATCTGCTGACTGATGGGAAGCAGGGAAAGGATCCCTTATTTTGCCTTGCCTGTGTATGCAGGTTTGCTGTAGCTGTTAAAACTGTATCACAAGCCAGGAGTGTTCTCACCTTTACAGTTCTCTACTGCAGAGGTTAGAATTACTGTCTTTTTCTTTCCCCCACAGATTTTTTAATTCTTAATGCGAAGGAAGCTTGGTTTGGGGTTGTCTGGGCTCAAGGCCTTATTTAGTTGGTGTATCTACCTCCACGGCAAAATGGAGTACTTTTCCAAAAAAATTGCTACTCAGTGTCCTTCAGTGAGCAAAACGTTTGTCCCTGATATCCATGTGGAAGTGCCAGAATGCTGCTTTACCAACTGACTGAGAATCCCAGACTGGTTTGGGTTGGAAGGGACCATCACACCTTCTTTCACCCCCCTGCCATGCGCAGGGACACCTTCCACTAGCCCAGGTTGCTCCAAGCCTTGTTGAGCCTCATCTTGAACAGTTCCACAACTTCCCACTTCAGAAATGATACAATAGTCGAAAGCCCAAAGCACATGGGAGTGTGGCAGAAGTAGTCCTGAACAATTAACTTGATGCTCTCATAAACAAAAAATGATCCAATCGGAACAGTTAGTTGTTTGGTACAGCATCAAATGTGAGTAATTCTTTTCAAATATCAGGGAAAAAAACCGAAGTGGAATCTTATTATCAAGGAATGTAAACTTTAATCAGATTCTTGTAATTTTTTCTTCATATACTATGTTTTAAAATACCCTTAATTCTATTTGCTTACCTTCCACCATGAGAAGCAACTCATGGTAGGCTTTGAGCAACATGAGCCTAGAAGGTCTCCCTGCCAACAGCAGGAAGAGAAACCATATGAGCTTTAGGGTCTGTCCAACGCAAACCATTCTGTCATTCTATGATTACATTCTTAGAGCATGACAGGTGTTTATCCCATCACACTTTTAATATGTGAAGGAGAAATTCTTCTACTGCAACTCACTAAAAACATTTATTCTGCCAAAAATGATCACATTAGCTGGTAAGATTGTTATTCCCAAAAGGATGGTAATATGTTAATGGCTGATCTCAATCCTAACTAAAACCACTCACCACTAAAACCATCCACCTCTGTTGCCCAGAGAAGCTGTGGCTGCCCCATCCCTGAAAGTGTCCAAGGCCAGGCTAGATAGGGCTTGGAGCAACCTGGTCTAGTGGAAGGTGTCCCTGCCCATGTAGGGCTGTGGGGGTGAAACAAGATGAGCTTTAAAGTCCCTTCCCAAACAAACCATGCTGTGATTTGACAATTTTGTGATTCTAAGAGTGGAGGTCAAAGTTAATTTGGTCCAGGCTAAGATGCAAATCTTACACTCCTTATGCTACGGCAAATGCTCCCTGGAATGGATCAGATGGGAGCTGAGCTCCTCTGCAGCCAGCCCCTTGCACAAAGCACCTGAGCGTCTCTCTCTCCAAACTGGATAGGGCTCCTCACCTGTAGTTGCCACTCAGCACCACCATGCAGTCCACCAGCAGGAACTTCTCCTTCAGGTGCCCCTTGAAGGACATCCCCGTGCGGCAGTAGTAGGTTGGGCCAGACACTGTCCTCACCCTCAGGAACTGCAGACCAGAAAGGCACTGACTCAGATGGGACCCTCATTCCCTCCCCTGCCCCTCCTTCCCTGTCTCCTTTTAACCTCCATCCACCCCTGACTGGGATTATCCTCCAGCTCCAGTGGTTCTGCCTGCAGACACTCCGATGTACAAACCCCTTTCTCAGCACACCTTCAGCCTTCACCCCATGTCGTGCCAGCTCTCCTCACTTTCTTCACACTCATCTTTCACCAGGTTACAGCCCGTTCTCCCCTTTCTTAGGCGTTTCCTGCCGTACTGGCCCTCTGTGTCGCAGGACACACCCCCTTAGGACACAAATCAGGTAAGGCAGGTCCCTACTGCTCACCTCCACATAGTTCAAGTTGACTCTGCACTTGGCAGCTGTGTCGAGGAAAAGCTGGGAGTTCATTTCATCCAGCAGGATGTAGACAGGCACTCGGCGAGAAGCAGCATCCAGCACCTCAAACAGCAGATCCACATCGGTGAAAATGTCCATCACAATGGCCACCACCTGGGGAAGGGATGCAGGGACACATGAGCCACTTGTGCTGGCTCATGCCCTCACCAACCATGTTTCCCAGCTTCTCACACCCCAAAGCTGCACTGTCCCCATCTCAGCTTCCTTTTGAAACAGGAAACATCCCAATTTAAGGTCCTGTTATGCACTGTGGGCCCTGAATTGGAAAGAGAATTTCTGTTCAGGAAGGTGCATGTTCTGTGTATGCAGGTGAGGGGAAACCTCCCTGGCTGTTTCCCGACTCATCAAATCCAATGACTGCATGAATTTTTTGGCCATGTAATCACATCAGATAGTATATGGAGCTGGTCCCCCCACTCCAACATCCACGTGCCATTTTTAGGTAACTTCCTGGCCAGCATTCAGGTGGCCACTATTCAGCTGCATCCATGTGCTGATTATATGGGAAGCAGCTTCACAGGTCTACCTTCCTGTCCTTCCCAGCTCCCCGAGTATAAATACTTGATGAAAAGGGCGTAAGGAAGAAGGAGTAAAACTCTTCTCATGGTGCCCAGGGAGAGGACAAGACACAAACTGAAACACAGGAAATTACAGTTCAGTTACAGAAAAGCGTCTGGGACTGTAAGGAGGCCATCAATATGGGAACAGGCTGTCCAGAAAGGTTTAGTCTCCACCCTTGGAGATGCTCAAGGACACATCCTGAGTGACCCTCTCTAATCGACCTCCTCTGAGCAGGGGGGTGGACAGGACCAGCTCCAGAGGCCCCTTCCAATCTCTAATGTTTTGGGATTCTGTGAACTCTTGTGTATTTTAGCATGGCCTAGGACACCGTGCCATGACAGCAGAGCAGAGACAAGCTCTGGTGCAGTCAGTGGTGGATTTGAATCATCCTGCTCCTTTGTCAGGTTCTGGAAGCAAAGTTAAGGGAATTGGCAGAGGACCCGATGTTGCTCAGCCTGGAGAAGAGAAAGCTCCAGGAAAACCTTACAGCCCCTTCCAGCACCTAAAGTGGCTCCAAGAGAGCTCAAGAGGAACTCTGGACAAGGGCCTGGAGTGACAAAACAAGGGGGAGTGGCTTTACACTGCCAGAGGGCAGAGTTAGATGAGATATTGGGAAGAAGTTGTTCCCTGTGAGAGGGATAAGGCCCTGGTACAGCATGCCCTGAGCAGCTGTGGCTGCCCCATCCCTGGAAGTGTTCAAGGCCAGGCTGGATGGGGCTTGGAGCAACCTGATCTAGTGTAAGGTGTCCCTGCCCATGGCAGGGGGGTGGGACTGGATGAGCTTTAAGGTCCCTCTGACCCAAACCACTGCATTATGATTCTCTATTCTGATGCTTCTCTGGTACATGTGTGATTTTACCTCTGCTCTAGCTGGGCTCTCCCTGTCTCACCTGCTGAGCTGCTCGAATCATCCTGCGAGCCTCCTCCTTAATGCTGGGGTTGTCTGGTGGGGGTGGCTGCACCAGTGTTGTCACCTCTGTTCCCCTGAACCCAAAGACCATTGGCCAGCCCAGGTCAAGCTCAGGAACGGCAAGATCTGAGTTCATGGGCCAGTAAGTCCCGGAGGATCCGTCCATGTCATTGTCTCCCGCAGTGTCCGTGCTGCCCTCCTGGTTGGCGTACTGGGGCTTCTGGAGGTTCTGAATT
Source organism: Promerops cafer (assembly GCA_013398275.1). Taxonomy (NCBI): domain Eukaryota; kingdom Metazoa; phylum Chordata; class Aves; order Passeriformes; family Nectariniidae; genus Promerops; species Promerops cafer. Next base: position 119,887 of record VZSE01006889.1, on the reverse strand, counting down.
ATGTGATCTACCTCAGAGCCACAGAGGAAATCGGGGGCCGCCTCCTCGGCCAGGAAGCGCTGGTAACTCTCCTTGCCCTCCTCTGTGAGCACATCCAGGGCCAGGCGGTAATACTCCTTGTAGTGAGGGGGAAGGTAGTTGGGGTCCAAGGGGTTGTCCCCCTGTGAGGAGCTTTGGGATCGACGAGCCATCAGGGGAGGGAAAGCTGGAGGGAAAGAAAAAACATCCATAAGAGCAGTGTTAACACATCTTCCTCATAGAGCAAAGGCAGAGATTAAAAGAACACGGAGCAATGCTGGAGAAAGTTCAATCCAAAGGCATGGGAGCCTAAAATTAGGCAAAGGTGTGAGTCACTTAACCATTACCTTCACACAGTTAACTGTTTTGGGCCAAAATATGGAAGAAATCAACCAGGCAGCCCTGAGATAAGCAAGGCCAATGCAGCCAACTGAATGACCAACTTTCTCATTTAGGCTGCTGGTTGCTAAGCTTCAATTTATCATGTTTTAAAGGCAAGAGCAAAGCTTGTAGGTGGTTATTATCTACAGTCCATTAAAATTAATTTCCAAATGCTACAGAAGCTATTTACTGTGTATCACCTGCCTGAACATAAGGGCACCCTCTGGACCTTCATAAATTGGTGGTTATAACCACCTCAGCACGTGAACAGAAGCAGGTGGTGCGTGGGTGCAGGTGAGTATAGGGGTGTCCTGCTGGTGTAACACAGTCAGAAGGCAGAGGAGTCTTCATGAGATGAATGAAGAAATAAAAAACAAGGGATGCCATCACTTCTTTGAGAAAAAACAGAGCTGAAAGGAGCTCACATGCAATATTTGAGAATTGTCTATAGGGGACAATTATCTGAGACTATAGACAAATCTGATTTTAACCCATTTTTGAAAGAAAAGCTTTTTGTGCTACAACAGTAATATCTGACTGATCCACAAATTGCTCAAAGCATTTTGGCTTTAGACGCTGAACTAATGTCAATGCTGGAATGTTCTTTTCCTGCACCCCACCACTGAGGTGCCAGCAGAGACTTCCTCACAATCCCCAACAGAGTGACTTCTGCTAAGTTACATTACTGAGAGTGAGTACAGAAGGTGAGGGTTGCTGCTGTTGTTGCCATCCAACACATCTGCTTTCAAAATGGGAAGGATTGCCATGGACTGGGAGGAAGATAACGACTTCAGACTCAGACTATCACCCATTAACAGCTGTAAGGAAACTAAACAAGTTTCAAGTTCTTATCTGACCACCTGCCTAGCACACAGCAGTGCTGTGCTCCTCCTGCTCCAAACTGAAACTCCTGGTAAAGGTGAATGATGCAACAGGAAAAATTATGGTCTTAATATAAGGATAGGAAAATCCAACAGGTCCACATGTGATGTATTGCAACAGATAATCATCTTTATAGTTCACACATGCAGCTGCCTATACAGTGTGAATTGTCTGCATTTATCTTCCCGCTCTAATTCTGTCTTTTTTTCTCTGTGTAAGAGAAAGAAAGTACAGAGTACTCCAGTATGTCTCTCTGGTGGAAGGGGCCCCTGCCCATCGCAGCGTCTTTAAGGTCCCTTCCCACTCAGACCACCCTGGGATTCTGTGATTTTAGGATGCTCAAGTCACCAATGTTCTGCTTTTAACTATTTCAGCAGTGTCATGTCATTTTAAGGACGTGCTCCCATGTTCTGTTAATCTTGGCTAGAAGAACAACATACCCAACTCATCCAGATATAACCCACGAAGGGGACAGTGGTCCCACAGCAAGCTGCTCACAGTGCTCAGACATGGGAGCATGAGAGACAAATGACCAACTGCAACATTAAAAGGATGACGCATCAAAAGAACCCTGCAGTACTGCTGGACAATCAAAACAGCAGAGGAAATGTTATGCTGGTAAAGTGGTGAAGCACTTTTATATTGATTAATATAATGATTTCACTACAGTTATAAATGAAGAGGGAGAAGACTGAGCTTTAAATAAGCATCAGGTAATACTGACTGTTACTTGGTAGGACCACAGAAAACAGCAGCACTACACAGGTTCAGGAGAAACTCACAGCTGGCGTGGGCTGGGGATATGGATGTTTTACTCCTCAACTCCCAAAAAAGGGTGGTTTATGCCTGAACTCTAATTCCTCAGTCTAGAGAAGACATCTGCAAACTGTGACCAGAGCATCTCCACTGCCAGCACAAGGGCTAAATGGGCAGAAAATTAACCTCGCAGGTGGTAGGTTCAGAGGGACATCAGGAAACACCTGTGCTCAGGTGGGCTGATTTGGGAGAACTCTCATTGCTCTGCAACTCCCTGACAGAAAGGTGCAGCCAGATGGGGGTCAGGCTCTGCTCCCAGTTTTTACAGTGAGGAGTCACTTGAGTTCCCCAAGTGGTACTGAGTATATTTGTGAATAAGCAGGGAAAATGCTACCAGCGAAGAAGTAAATGTGATGTGAAAGCAAACTCGTCCTCGTGGGTTCCCCTGAGACACTGGGAGAACACAGATATGGAGCTGGGGGTGTCCTGGTACCACTGAACACAGCTATGGGGGCGGGCTGCTGGTCTGGCAGGGATGATCAGGGGGAGCCTGCAGGGGATGTCTGGGGGGGGGCCTGGAAAACTCTGCACTTACTGGCGGGGGGGGGGGGGGTCTTTCCTCCAAAATAGACCCACGACTCCTAACTGTGAAATAAAAACCAGAAGCCGTGTTTGTGCCCCCATAAATGTCTGGCCCAGCTCTGCACGTGTTCCATGACTTGGAGCCATCTGGTCTGGTGGAAGGCGTCCTTGCCCAGGGCACAGGGTGGAACAAGATGAGTCCCTTCCAACCCAAACCATCTTGTGCTTCCATGATTCCATTAAGCGTTGGCATCCCTTAATTCCCTGGGTTGCAACAAGAACAATACCACGTTGATGAATTCTCAGTTTGCACGAAAAATGTGGGTTTATACATATAAGTAAATAAATAAAAAAATAGCTATACACACATACATACATACATGCACACACACACACATACATATATATACACACATGCACAAAATTCTGGATATTTCATTAGTATTCCAAAATCCTTCCCTGTGAGGTAAAGCAGAAGAAAAGAAATTACCTGGAACCTCAAAGGATATTTATGACCTTTTCTCACTTTGGTAGGTGTGAGCTGAGTTCAGGTCAAGGAATAAATAAAATTTCTCCTGTTACAGCCCATATTTCTGAATTCACATGGATTCTGCACTTAGTTCATGGATTTTTAAAATTTTTGTTTTGCTCTGTTCCAGTGCCTGGGATCACCTGTCTGCAGCTGGCAGAGCTCTGAGGCCCTGGGTCAGATTTGGTGTCATGAAGCTGCTGACTGCCAGGCTGGTTCTCCAGTTCTGGATCAAATCATCCACTATTTGGAATGCAATTCCTCTCCAAATCAGATAGAAGCAATCACATACCACTTCTGGCTGATATTTGTGTGCCAGAGGGAGATTTTTAAGACAGAACTGGCTTTTAAACTCCTATCTTTTCACTCCTCTCTTAACTAGTCTTGATCCATTCCAAGTGTGTCCATTATCCCAGTGCAAGGCTGGATTTGGTGGAGGAGCAGTTCACGTACCTCAAGAAATAGGAGATGGATTACTTACTGTGCCACACTGCCTTGTTATTTTTTTACTCCATAACTGTGTATGTATTTTGTAGGGCATTCCACGCTTTAAGCCTTGGTTCCTTTTAAGAGGAGTTCAGGGAAGACAAGGACAGGTTTCCCCTCAGAGGGACAGGAGACTGGACACACATCAGTTATTAGCACTCTTCCCTGATGGCTGTATTCTCCTTGATCAGGGGCACCTAAAACAACCTGGAGGAGACTGAGGGGAGACCTCACTGCACTCCACAACTTCCTCATGAGAGGAAGAGGAGGAGCAGACACCGATCTCTTCTCTGGTGTCTGCCTGGGCTGTGCCAAAGACACTGTGCTGGCTGCTGCTGCCGCTGCTGTGCCGGTGCCTGGGGGGTCCCAATGGAGTCACTCCTCTGTGGTGACCAGTGACAGGACCCGAAGGAGCAGCTGGAGCTGGATCAGGGGAGGGTTAGGTTGGAAATTAGGAAAAGGTTCTTCACCCAGAGAGTGGTTGGGCACCAGAACAGGCTGCCTGGCAGAGTTCAAGCGGTGTTTGGGCAATACTCCAGGGCACACGATGGGAGTCCTGGGGATGGTCCTGTGCAGGGCCCGGAGTCGGACTCGATGATCCCTGTGGCGCCTTCCAACTCAGTTTATTCTGTGATTCTGAGACTCCAAGCAGGGGTCGGCTCCTCCTTTGAACTTCACCTGCAAATCTATTTCCTGCAGCTTCTTTCACCCCAGAAAAAGATAAATTATGTATTTGTGGAATTCCGAACCATCACAACTGTCAAAGAAACTGAGCCACAAACTGAAAATACCCCAAAATGTAGATTTTCAGCCTGTAACTACTGATTAACAGAGAATTTTACCTACTTACATGCTTGTTTATTTTATTTTATTGCTGGTCCCAGTTTACAAAATCTTCTGATATGAGTAATGAGGATTTGGGGGAGAAATGAGAATGCTAAAAAGAATAAGGTGTGGCAATTCACTTGGGGGTCTTTTATAATGGGTAACAAAATATTCTTTATAATGGGTAACAAGATATTCTGTGTGCAGTTATAGCTCAGGCACTGAACTGTCAGTGGGTACAGGAAGAGAGGAGCTCATGTCAACCCAGCACCTGCAGCTGTGAGCAGCTGTGTGATGTGTTCAGCCAGAGGAAACCCCTGAACATCCTTCCTTCCATTTCCATGACAATATTGGAAAATTAAGGCCCTGAAGTCCCCTAGCCCAAAAAACCTGCAGTGCACCTCCAGAAGGGAAGAGGAAAGCTCAAGCACGTCACCAATGTCCTCCATACCTTCAATAGCCACAATTTTATCAGGAAAAACTTCCCAGGAAGAGTGGGAGAGAACTACCCTGGCATTAGACAGGAAAGGAGAGGAATCCTGCTACATCCTGCCAATAAGACCTGGGAAAAAAAACCCAGCAATTGTTTTAAGCTGAATTTTTTGAGCAGAAAACACCGATACAGGACCTGAGATGTTCTTCAGACCACTGAGCACACTGGCAACATCCCTACTGATCCTGTAGCCAAGCCCCTGGTGCTTCAAGGAAAGAAAAATTCCAGAAGGTAAATTAGGCAGCGGGGGGGGGAAATCTACTTCTCCCCATCACCGAGCCCTTAGGTCTTGGGAAAGTCACTATAAATAAAGTGCTAACAAAGCAGAGCCAGGGCAGCAATTGAGGTGTTCACACACAGGCACTCCATGTCACCTGGGATGCCTGAAGGTACCTGGCCTGGCCTCCAGCTGCTGTCGAGGAGGCTGTGAGTCCCTGCGCAGCTGGTGTCACACCTGCTGTGCTTTAGATGCCCAAAGACACCTGGAATGTCCCAAAACACCCAAGTTTCAGAACCAGGATTACTCCTCAAGGATCAGTGACCAAATGCGTATGTATAATGTGCCTATCTGCACCCTCTTACAGGTGATGGAAAATAATAATATCCAAGAAATATGGGATAGGATTCATCTTCTAACAGACATGCTCATGTTTGGCCAAATAGTCTTAATTTTTCTCCCAGACATTAACAAATCAGTATGCTAAAGCCTCAGTGCTCAGACCTCAACTGTTTTAACTCTGAGATTCCCCCTTACCCTGTCACACAATCCATCCTACCAAGATCCTGCTTGGAACTATCAATGCTTTATACCAGAATTTACCTAGAGGATGGGAGGCAACTTTGACAGAGGGATGAGTCAGATACTGGGGACACACTCCTCCCTGTGAGGGTGGGGAGGCCCTGGTACAGGCTGCCCCGAGAAGCTGTGGCTGCCCTGTCCTGGCAGCGTACAAAGCCAGGTTAGATGGGGCTTGGAGCAACCTGGGCTAGTGGAAGGTGTCCCTGCCCATGGCAGGGGTGTGGGACTGGATGAGATTTAAGGTACTTCCAACCCAAAACATTCCATGATTCCTTCCCAATATCCCATCTAAACCCTGTCCTTTGGCAGTGGGAAGCCATTCTCACTTGTCCTGTCACTCCAAGCCCTTGTCCAAAGTCCCTTTCCAGCTCTCCTGGAGCCCCTTTAGGCACTGGAAGGGGCTCTAAGGTGTCCCTGGTGCTTTCTCTTCTCCAGGCTGAACACCCCCAGCTGTCCCAGCCTGCTTCCAGAGCAGCGGGGTTCCAGCCCACACTTACATGTCACAGTGTCACTTCTTCATACATTCTAGAAGTCTGTTACCATTATTTGCCATTTCATGCACTTCTCTACTATCCTAAGTGATCATTCTATGAAATTATGTCCATAAATTTAGAAGTACCACCACTCATGATCAGAACCTTTAGAAGCAAACCTGCAAAATTTAGTTCCTCCCCAAGAAATCCTTCTCCTAATACAATGGCTGGGACAAGCATGAGCATAGACAGGTAAAAACCACAGAATCTCCTGAGTTGGAAGGGACACACAAGGGCCATCAAGTCAAACTCCTGGCCCTGCAGAGGAAGCCCCAAGAACCCCACAGAAGGAAGGTTGTATGAGTACTGCTGGCACTCTCCTTGGCACACTGATCTGGGCTGGTGGTTGGGTTTTGCAGGAGGAAGCTGCAGCAGAACGGAAGGCAGCTCTGTGGCTGTTTGCAGTAACTCCTCCCATGCTCGGGGGCAGGGGATAAAGGAGAGCACGAAGCAGCTTGTTGGAAATTTAACAAGTGAGAGATGAAGGCCGATAGAATGGGCTGATGAGAAGCAGGATTCAGGTCTCCTCCGCCCGTCTGCCTGGGCTGTGCCAAAGACACTGCGCTGGCTGCTGCTGCTGTGCCGGTGCATGGGGAGTCCCAATGGAGTCACTCCTCTCCATGGCCAAAAAACATCGGAAGAAGAGGAACAGGTGGAAAGGAAGGAGCATGCAGGTCTCAGCCATCCCTATGCTATGGTCAAGGTGGGGGTGAGGAGGGAATCTCCGAGGGAAGCTTGGCCCGAGATCTGCCTCTGTTCCCACTGGTATAAATGGGAGTGACTTTACTGGCTGTGATACCTGTCACATGCATTCCATTTTGAGATTCCCAAAAGCTGCCAGACACCCTTAATAAAGGGAAGTCAGATGTGATTACAGCCTGCAGATTCCTCCACATTGAAAAACATGCAACCACATGATATATTTAATGTAAGGAAAAGTGGCTGACAGATGAAGCTGGAGGTAAAAACTGTCCCTTTACCTCTCCGTTCATTATAGGAGCAGAAACTGGGAAAAGCACAAACCTGTTGACTTGGGCAGCATTTGGTGCCTGTCCATATTATGTTCCATTTCAATGGACTTTTACTGTTTTTTTTCCTAACAGAGCTGCAGGAAATCACAGACTCAGACATGCTGTGATCACCACAAAGCCCTACAGATTAAAATAAATAAATAAAGGGATCTGCCTTTCTCCAGAGCCTTTGTGCCAGGTGCGAATCAAGGGCGCTGGACCGTGTTTGCCCAGTCTAAGCAAAAGGGAACCGGCTCAGTGTTCCCTTTCTCATCTGCTGTGCCTGGTGCCAGCCCTGCTGATGCCTCAGCACCTGGGGCTGGCTCCATCTGCCTCCCTCGTGCTGACTCCAGTGCTTGTTGTTACGTGTTCTGCCTGCACAGCCAGTTCCCAGGCTGCCTCGCTCAGGTGATCCCTTCCCTGGCTGGACCTGCTCCGCTGCTTTGGGACACTCCCAGGAGCTGAGGCTGCCGAGGGCCTGTAGCACCCAGGAAGGAACTGCCTGGGAGAAAGCAGGGCTGGATCCCAGAGTCTGGAAAGGGCTGGGAAGACCCAATCTGTTTCCCAGACCCCCTATGTGCAAGTACAGATACAAGTTCCTAGGCTTAACCACCTCATCTTTTCAGTGCCCTAGATACCACCAAGAAAAGAAAGGCAGCACAGACAGACTGTTCTTTAGCCCATTCTCTGCACAGCCAGCCACAAACCCCTCTGTGCTATCAACACTTGAAGGACTTCCAAACCATGGGCAAGAAGTTAATGAAGGCACTTTTGATCCCTGTGATGGGCCTCACCCGGCCTGTACACCACATTCAATGGCATCACTGACATCTCTAGGGTGGGCTGTGAAAAAAATTCATGTTTCCAAAATGTCTCAATACACAAAGTTTATAAATCAATTATTTAAAAGAAAATATTTAGCCTCAAAAAAATAGGAAAGATCCTATGCAAACAGACTGCTGATGTTTTGGGAGGGTTGGGTTTAGGAGAGGACAGCAATGCCTGAGGGAAAATGACTGGAGCAGACATGGTGACAATGAGACGTGGAAAGTGTTAGCTTGCTCTCAAGAAAATGCTGTACATGGTAAATTATCTGGGAAGGGACCTGTCTCCTCGACTATGGTTTAAGGTGTGGGGTTTTTAATTCTGCACTGTGTGATGGAAGGACAAGCCAGTGTCTTCTGATCTTGCTGTAGAGGAAGAACCTGTATGAACAGCAGGACACGCTCGTCCTCTCCAGAAGCTGTTTCTGCATGTGCTCATTTTCCGTCCTAAGGGATGGACTTCTCCTGAAAAGGATCCTGCCAGCCTCACAGGGGTGCAGCATTTGTAGTTTTGAAGTGTAGCCCAGCATTTCCTACTTTGGCCAGAACTTGTGGCCATGGAATTGTACAAGAGCTGGGGCAAAGAGGAAGCTGCCCAGAGAAGCTGTGGCTGCCCCATCCCTGAAGTGTCCAAGGCCACACTGGATGGGGCTTGGAGCAACCTGGTCTAGTGTAAGGTGTCCATGGCAGGGGGTTGGAGGAGATGGTCTTGAAGGTCCCTTGCAACCCAAACCATTCCGTGGCTGCGTGATAATGGATGCTGGACACCTTCCCATGAACTGCTCATCTCACCAAGCAGGGCTCAGGCACATTCCTCAGAACAGGACAGTGAAATATGGGCAGTAACCTGGACTAGACACCTTTTTAGCTTCAACTGCCTCTGCCAAGTCCTAATTCTTATTTGTTCTCTTTCCACTCTTCTCTCTGCATTTCCTGCTGAGTCTTACCATGTTCTCCTTCTCAATGTCCTCTTCAGGCAGTAGGCTCAAAGCCTGGGTTACGGTCAAAATTTCTGGTCAGAATTTGTTATTCCTGTTACAATGCCATATAATGCTCCCAGACCTTCTCCTTTGGTCATCTGAACAGCTGATCACTCCATCTTACTCTTACTCCATCTCCTCACCTGAGAGAATGTCACCCCATTCTTCACTCTGGATGGTCTCATGTGGATCTCACTAATCATTAAAAAAAAAGATAGTACCTCTGCCTGCTGCGGGGAGTTTCACTTCAGAAGTTTTGACCATCAGATGAGAAATTGCTTCAATTAGTCAATTTTTCTCTGAGCTTCCAGAGATCGCAGCTGCACTTTCCATGTTCACACCTGTGGAAGCTGACTCTGATAAATGGCTCCAGGAGCTCTTCCTGTGTCTCAGGTGAGTAGTGAATGCCCTGAATGCTACAGGCATGTGGCAGAGTAGAAGTGGTGCCTGGTCTGCACCTCCAAAAGCCACTGAACTCTCACACCTGTCTGCTTACTAGGGCAAGGGATCCCACAGAACATTCTTTGAATCAGGAAAGTGGCCAGACATTCAGAATATCCAGGGGATCTTTCTGCAGGCCAGAGGAAGGAAAAAGTGGCAGAAGAATTACATGTAATTTTCTTTGTGAAGTGGTTACTGAGACACCTGTCAACGTGTCCCACAGTGGCAGCATGTGAACCTGTCAGCCTTAACTGTCCCATGCAGCAAGGGTACAGAGTGGACAGGGAAACTGGAGCTGTGGGGAGTCACCACCACAAAACCTGATGTTTACAGCAGCTGGAAATGAAATGTCATCCTGCGTGCAAAAGGTGTCTCTTAGCAGATTATCTGAATAATCACGGAATCCTTTGGGTTAGAAAAGCCCCGAGACCCTCAAGTTCAACCGCTCTCCCAGCACTGCCAAAGCCACCACTAACCCATGTCTGTCTCCAAGCGCCACATCTACGATAGCAATGTTCATGCCACATTCACTATCCTTCAGCCAATCCCTTTCCCTAGGATTTTATTCAAAAGGTAGCAAGTATAAGGAAGTCTAAAACAGAGACCTTAAAAACAAAGGACAAACAGTGTAAGGTCTAATTAGAGGAGAACCATGTGCTGCCGTTGACTTTTACTTCCCGCACACACTGATTTTAGAAATGCACTCATCAATCTCCTCTTCCTCATTAAGACTACAGAAGTCCAGCACATGGGGCCTGATAAGCAGTCCAGACATGTCCCATGTAACTGTAAAATGCACAGAATTCCAATGCTGCAGGGCTTGGAGGCAAATTTCCATTGCCTGGGAAGTTGTGGTTGCCAGAAAAATTATGTCTAGAACATGGGTGAATCTCTCCTGAGCAACGACCCTGCTCTGACACAAGCATACAGCCATTTCCACACGTACAGAATCTCAGAATAAGAGACTGGTTAGAGTTGGGAAAGACCTTCAAACCCATCTTGTTTCACCCCCCTGCCATGGGCAGGAACACCCTCCATAGACCAGGTTGCTCCCAGCCCCATCCAGCCTGGCCTTGAACCTTCCAGGGATGGGGGAACAACAACGTTTTCCTTTGGCATGCAATTTCCCCTAAACCGTATGAAGAGCAAGATGTTTTTCCCCCCTCAGAATACTCCTATTGTCAGGTCGCAGCAAACCCAATTCTCTTTTTACCCCTCAAATGCAACTATAAAGTCCCTCAGGTAAATGGGAGCGAGACCAAAATGAAAACAACTTTCTCTCCCTAAAATGCAGCTCCCATGTGTCCATCTAATGGGGTTGGGACACACACTGTGCTCTCCTGCCTCCTGATCCAAGGAGAACATATGCATAGGGAACTGGAAACCGGTGTTTAGCACTGCTGTCACTGTCACTGTTCCGCTTTGGGGTAGTTTGCTGTTACTGACCTATTTTTGGCCTCTCTTGCAGCTTCCACAAATTAGATGTTTTCAGCAGCAGAAGGATGTGATCAGTACTTGTGGTCCTTCACAGGCGCCTCTTCCCTTTCTAACCGTTCTAGGAGATGGAGTACCCAATCCTCAGGCCAGGCAAGATCCACAATTGACCCCTATTGACCTTGGCCAATTTAGAGTGAGCAATACAGAACCATCCTCTTCCTGTCCTCACACACAAATCCTGAGGTCTGTCAGGCTCACACCTATGGAAAACTCAGCAAGTGCTAGCCCATGTGCCTGTGCACGCCTGTCCACACGCATTCTGTCCATGCTCCTGCCTGTACGTGCATGACTGTGTCAGGGCTCGTGGGCCGTGTCAGCACTGAGCTGCACACCCAATCCATGTGTGTGGAATGCAGGAGCCTCAGGAGTTGCTTCCCAGCTCCTTGCACACCGCAGACCTCGGCCCTCACAGCACATCTCCTCTGTCCCCATCTCCTGACCATACATTCCTACAGCGCTCCTGGTCCAAAGAGGAGGCTAGCTTGGGCTCTGTTATGGGGAGCTCAATCAGGCTGCACGACTCTTCCCAAAGAATGAGGCTGAGTTTGGGAAATATCCGCTCCTTAGGGATTTCTCAAAGGGGAAGGGACACAATTGTGTGAAGTGTTTGATAAGCAGTTTTGATCAGAGGACAGAAAGGTCCCTTCCCTTGCCATCCTGGACACAGCTGGGACATTTCAGGTCCCTTCCCGTCCCTTCCCTCACCATCTCCAATCCCTGCTGCCTGCACTGGGACATTCTGGGTCCATTCCTTCCCCATCCCCAGTCCCTGCTGCCAGCACTGGGACATTCTCTCGCCCCCCTTGCCTCTCTCGCCTCCTCCTGTCTCTCTCCCTTCTCATCATCATGGCATGACTGGGAGCTCCTGCCACTGGAGCCTTCCAGCATAGAAGCAGCAACCTCCTGTCCGTGGATTGCCTATGGAATTCCCTGTCCCAGATGCCGGGTGCTCAGTCCTGTGCAGAGGAGCAGGACAGGCCCTCCCCAGCCCTTGCCCTCCACCTCATGCAGCCACACAGGTACCCCAGGAGGTATCTGCCCTTCTCCTACCTTACCAGGGAAGCCGGGCAGGTGGTGGGTAGCTAGTGGGTCACCCTCTGGCTCAGGCGGCCATGCAGGTACCCACGAAGTCTCCACCCTTCTCTACCTTCCCAGGTGAGCTGGAGCAGGTGGTGGGTCACTCTGCTCACTTGGACGTGCCTGCAACCTGATTCACCTGGGAGCCAGGCGAGCGAGGCTCCACCCAGGGCAGAGCGGGGGTGAGTAAGAGCGAGAGAAAGGCAAACTCCGGAGAGCTGTTCCCTCCCCAGGCGCGCAGGGAGCCAGAGATAAGGGCTGCGCATTCCTGAGCCGCCGGAGGCCTCTCCCTTCCGTCTGCCCCGAGCCTGTCAGACCAGCTCGGGACTTGGAGCGGGGCAGGGCCGCGCCGCAGCCCCTGTCCTGTCCCGGCCCTTGACATGGACCCCTAGCACAGCCCTGGGCGCAGACCTTGGCCCCCAGCCCCGGGCAGGGCCCCTGGGCGCTGGGCCCAGCTCGGCCCTAGCCCTGCGGCTCCCAGGAAGGGGGATTTGGGCTCCTCGGGCACTTCTCGTGCTTTGGGTGTGTTGGGGACAGACGAGCGGCAGTTCCTGGGCAGTGGCACCGTGGCAACAGGAGGGGTCGGGGGCAGCGCCCTCTCCACTGCGGCGGGATGGGGATCCTGCGGTGGGACTGCGCCCCCCGTGTCCGTGAGGGTGCCGTGAAAGGGCGTCTGAGGCCGACAGCCGTGGCCTCCTGTCTACCCCCATCACCGTCCCCGCTCCCGGAACCGGGGCCCCGCGGGCAGGGAAGGGTTAAGCGAGATTCCCCGCAGCCCCGGGCGTGGCAGCGCCTGTTCCACCTTTCATGTCCCAACTCGTCCCGCCCGGCAGCCGCCGCCGCCGTGAGGGCCGGGCCGGCGGTGACTCAGGCGGGGGTTGGGGGAGGCGCCACGTCGGGGAGGCGGGAGGGAGCGGGCGCGGCGCTGAGGGGTCTCGGCTTGAGGGAGGGGCGAGCACCCTGTGCGGGGCACTGCTGAGGTGTCTCCAGTCCGGGGATAGGTTTGGGCTCCTCACGAAAAGGACACTTAGGGGCTGGAGCGTTTCCAGAGAAGGGAACAGAGCTAGGGAAGAGTCTGGAGCACCAGGAGCGGCTGAGGGAGCTGGAGGGGGCTCAGCCTGGAGAAAAGGGGGTTCAGGAGGGACCCTGTCGCTCTCTACAACTCCATAACAGGAGGGTAGAGCCGGGTGGGGGTCAGGCTCTGCTCCCAGGTAATAAATGACAGGATGAGAGGGCATGGCCTCAAGCTGCACCAGAAGAGGTTTAGGCAGGATATTTGGAAGATTTGTCCTGGAAAGGGCTGTCCAGCCCTGGCACAGCTGCCCAGGGCAGTGATGGAGTCTCCATCCCTGAGGAAATTTAACAGAGGTGTGAATGTGGCACTTGGAGACACGGGCTAGAGGTGGTCTTGGGCGTGCTGGGAGAGCAGTTGGACTCAGTGATCATTGAATCATGCAGCGGTTTGGGCTGGAAGGGACCTTACACCTCATCCAGTTCCACCTCTTTGCCATGGACACCTTCCACTAGACCAGGTTGTTCCAAGCCCCAGCCACCCTGGCCTGAACACTGCCAGGGATGGGGCAGCCACAGCTTCTCTGAGCAACCTGTGCCAGGGCCTCACCACCCTCACAGGGAAGGATTTCTTCCCAAGATCCCAGCTAAACTCACCTCTGGCAGTGGGGAGCCATTCCCCTCTGTCCTGTCACTCCAGGCCTTTGTCTAAAGTCCAGATCTCTTAGAGCCCCTTCAGGCACTGGAATCGAGGTAACAATTCATCAACTGCTTGGCTTCTCTTCCTGTGGAGAGAACACCTCTGCTCTCTAATGGAATGTAGTGTTGTCTTTGTTTACATCTTTGATATAATACCTTTTCTGTCATCACGAAACTGCGAAGGATCTGTTTTGAGGCCCCAAAAATGATGACATTGCTGGTAGTATCATGGTTACGATATGGCTATTTTAAGGTAGGATCTATCAGACTGAACACTGGTGACTACTACTGAGGTGGCTACATCAGCACCAGCCATCCCATGCTCATCCCATAGATCTTGGAATGGTGCCACTATGTACATGGGAGCAATTCAGACCTTCCAGACCAAAAAGATGAACTGTAGCTGAACCCCATTGGATACAAGGGAGCTACATCACCTATCTGATATCTCAGATATAAATTTAGATTGGATAAACAGTGCCCCTGATCTGAAGCTGTAACTGAGAATGAGCTGAACCAATCTTGCCTGTAAGGAAAGCCAGTTTCAATATGAGTTTGGAGCTTTTCCCTGTATGATACTGAAATATGAATCGGTGAAATCCCTCAGAAAGTCGGGTTTAAACTGTTTCATTAGTTTTTCTACAAGGTTTCAGTGTGTGGCTTTACAAACCTTTTGTCTTTAAATAATGATGACTTGTAGTAAGAGTCTGGAATTAACTGTAAAGGAACTTAAAATCTTTGTGAACTTTGGCTTTTAGATTGTATCAGCCAGCAAAGACCTGTGCGAGTTATTCCGAGATGTTATTACATGATGGAAATCCCAGTGAAAACACATTGGCCTTCACAGAGTTTGTGGTCAGAACTACCCCCTACACTCTTGTTTCAGCCTTTTTCCCACACCAGTTTAATCTACTTGATTATGTCTTATAACCTGTATTCGACTAAAGTACTTCTCAGTAACGTAAATACAATTATCACCTTTCAGTCTTCTCACTATTAAATAGAAAACATTTAAAACTTCTCATTTTCTCTTTTCCCCATCACTTAAATGGTATTGGTGGACCTTTTCTGTTCCAGCTTTTCAAAACTAACTTTCAAATCTGAATATCAAATAGGATGCTTTTACTTTCAGTTTCACTACCGCTGTATACACGAATACTTCACCAACATTTTATTAGAGTAAGTTTGACTTCTCCTGAGCCAATTGCTTTTGCAGTCCAGAGTGAATATTACCTGGAATTGCTGATTTTAAAGCTATTCCTAATGGAATAAAAAGGCCTGCATCCTTCCACTTGGGAATTAGTCATAAAGTTTTGCTGCTTTTCTATTCTGAATGTTGGTTGTGTTTATTTTCTTGTATTATTTCCAAGATAATATTGGTTATTTAGAAAATCTTCTTCAACTGTAAATGCAGTGTACATGTGTAAGTGATGTTTGTTTGCATTGTTACACCGGATTAGTGCAGTAATCTGGGTAATTAGTGTTTGTCACCAGTGTCTTACTAGGCTCCCTCTGCCAACGGCCTGCAAACAAGGGACGCTCGTGTCCCAGATTGATGATGTCTGGATTAACGACACAGGATAAAACAAAGCATGTGGAATGAGTGTGAGACCTAATTTCAGATTGTGGTAGCTGCTTCCACTGGGACTGCAGAGCAAGGCAGTGAACAGCCGGAGCAGGTGGGCAGCAGCAGGGAGAACACACTGATCTGGTGGGCAGCAGCAGCAACACCCTGAGCATGTGGGCAGCAGCAGGGAGAGCTCTGCTGCACTGTTCTCCGCAGGAAGTAACACAGCCCATGACAGGTCATGCTGGGGTACTGCTCTAGCCCTCAGTTTTGGCAACAGCCTGAACAGGAGCACTGCGAGGGGTCTCAGCACTGATCAAGAGGGGATTGCACAAATTTGTGTCCTCAAGTGCCACAGAATTCAAAACACTTGGGGATATGGCACTCAAGCATGTGGTTTAGTGGTGAACATGGTGGTGGTGCTAGGCTGGTGGTTGGTCCTGATCTTCTTACAGGTCTATTGTGACCATAATGATTCTGTGATTCCATGATTTTAAAATTGAAATCATGGAAATCTGACCTGATGGGAGCTTGGCTTCTGGTAGGTTTAGATGGGATACTGAGAGGAAGTTCTCCCCGTGAGGGTGGGGAGGCCCTGGCACAGGTTGTGCAGAGAAGCTGTGGCTGCCCCTGGATCCCTGGAAGTGTCCAAGGCCAGGTTGGACAGGGCTTGGAGCAGCTTGGGATAGTGGAAGGTGTCCCTGCCCGTGGCAGGGGGTAGGATTAGATGGGCTTTGAGGTCCCTTCCCACCCAAAACATGATTCTGTGATTACCACACTCAGCCCCTGGCTCCATCCACCAAAGAGCTGGGGGCCCACTGTAATCGCTGACAGAATGCAGGGAACAGACACATTACCTGCCCCAAAGGCGCCATGGGCAGAGACAAGGTAATCTGGAGAACAGAGTCGCTTCTTTAGCAGTGCAGATCCATGGGCTCTTTGATAATGGAGGAGAAGGTGGTGAATCTTCCCCTTGACTCCACACTGGTGACTCATCCCAGCTGCCACTCTGGGTTTGATCTGTTCAGGCTCTGCATTTGTACATATCAGATTATCTGGGTTAAGTGCAGCTTTGCTTTTGCCCTTTATCTGTCTGCTCTGAAGCTGTTTAACATGATCTGCCTGTTTTTATGCCAGCTCAGTTTCAAGGAGTCCCAGGCACTGACTGGCACCGAGCATGAGCTGATTTTTTCTGCAGTGACCGCAGGCTCGCTCACTCAACTCACAGGTCCCTAATCCAATTCCCACCCCCTGCTGTGCTGACAGAATTGGAAAAGTCTCTTCAGTGGTTGCACGAGTCATCCCCCTCTAGTTCTTCACAGTGACTTTTTATTGTAAGGAACTGTGGAGAAATCCCACATTATTCTAACAAGCAGAACCGACATCTGAATGGAACTCTAGGAGTGGGAACAGGAATGTGGTCTTGCACAGTTTCACTGTTAGAAGTTGTTGGCTTTTTAAAAGAAAACTGCCATCAGTTAATGGGGCTGATGGGGAATAATCTGCGAAGAATGAATACTGTGTTTATACAGCAGCACTGTTTAGGTACCAGGGCATGAAGTTGCTGTAAGGGTTTGCTGTTTTTTTTGTTTACCAGTGTTCAGCCCTGATGGCTATCCTTTCCTTCTGGGGAAAAACACAGGAAGGGTTCTTGACCTAAGGAAGGAAGGTCCCTGGGATCAGGTCACCTGACTTTAACCTCTTACCACACTGGAGGGTCCCCCAAGCAGACAGGGGGGATTCAGAACATCAAGTATGACCTGATGAAGAGAAAATCCAGACCTGCTTGGCTGGGCCAGTTCACGCTCCCCCACAGGAACAAGGATATCCAGAGCCAGAGCTCACGCCTGCACTGGCAGAGCCTCTATCTTCAATAGTCATGGGAGACACATTTTAATTTCTAGTCCAGACTTGTCGTAGTCTGAAACTTTCTTATGAGGGGATGAGGTGCAGACACCGATTTCTTCTCTGTGGTCACCAGTGACAGGACCCAAGGGAATCGCCTGAAGTTGTGTCAGGGGAGGGTTAGGTTGGACATTAGAAAAAGGTTCTTCACCCAGAGGATGGCTGGGCACTGGAATAGGCTCCCCAGAGCAGTGGTCACAGCACCAAGCCTGAAAGAGTTCAAGAGGTGTTTGGACAATACCATTTGGCAGATGGTGGGACCCTTGGGGATGGTCCTGCGCAGTGTCAGGAGCTGGACTCGATGATGCCTGTGGGTCCCTTCCAACTCAGCTTACTCTGTGATTCCACGATTCATGCAAACTAGTGCTGAAGCGTGTAGAGAAGGCAAACAAGATTTTGCAGTCAGGTGCACTGTGTATCCCCTCTGTCCTCCCTGAAGAGGAACAGCCTCACTGCACAGAGGGGCCTGGTTTAAGGTTATTAAATAAATGAGGATTCACCACAACTGCAGGTAAATGGTTTCTGCAGGGAGCGAACTGCACCTTTTCACTGGCGGTGAGCAGCATGGGGCCTGACCGCTCCCGGAGCCGTTTCAATCCCCCCGCTCCAGGATCTTC
>VZSE01006889.1:51867-101966 GCA_013398275.1 Promerops cafer | reverse complement strand
CTTCCCCCGGCCCCCCCCCGCCCCTTGCCGGGCTCGGCCGGGGCCCGGCCGCGCCTGCCGCTGTCGCGTCACGAGCGCGTCACTGCGGCGTCACCGGGGAGCGTCAGCGCGCAGCGTCACGTGACGGCGTCACCGGATGGGGCCGCGCCCGCGTCCCGCTCCCGGCCCGGCCCATCCCCGTCGGCGGCGCCGCCGCTCTGGGTCCCGCTCCCGGCCCGGCCTCCTGTCCCTGCACAGCCAGGGCCCCGGCCCGCTCCCAGACACGCAAGTCGTCGTTGTTCAGCCACACGCGGCCGGTGCCCGCCCAGCTCTTTTCTGCCTTACAGGGAGCTGCAACTCTTCCTAACTCATCCACCAACACGGTTAATATACGGAGATGTGATGCACCAGGACATAAGGACCTGAAGCCAGTGAGGTCGCTTTGCCCAAGGCCCAAAGATGGGCAAAGCAAACTTCTGTGGTGATGGGAATGTTACCTGTGGCATGGGAGGTCCTGCAGTGCTCCATGTGTCACTAATGGTGACTGTAAGCACAGAATCAATAAAAACTACACGTAGCAGCAGCCAAAGTGCCACTGAGTTACAACCACAGCTTCATCTCCAGCTGTTTGTCTCCAGAAGCAGCTGGTGACTGGTGGGCAAGACTGGAAACCAACATTCTCCAGCCTCTGGTTATCCCAGGTGTTCCAAGGGCCAGGTTTCAGGTAAATTTGTTGTGGTTTGCAGCTTCCATGACAGCCCCTCCTCTCTGTTGGCATACAGTCCTTGAAGAAAATCCTACAGTTACTCCAGACACCTGTCTGCTGTTATATATGGAGAGAAATGCAGGGAAGGAATAACAATGCCATCTCTCACATACCAATACCAGACAGGATTGACTCTTGAAACCAAGAAAACTTGCATTTAGCAGGGTCAGAGGGGTAGGCCGTGCACGTTCACACCTGGAGTTGTGTCCAGATATGACACTTCCTACCCCTCCATCTCCGAGAGCCCGCCTGTGAATCGCTGCTGCTACACAAGGCAGCTGCAAGAGTGTTTCTTGGAAACCTTCCAACCCAGCCAGCTGTGCTCTGGTCTTTGCCTATGCAACTTTGGAGATCTTTGCATTCTCCCTATATATTGAACTGGGTTATTTCTGTTCATATTTATATAAAACTAATAGAATCATAGCATGGTTTGGGTTGGAAGGGGTCTTAAAGACCATCTAGTTCCAACCCTACATGAATAATCCCTAAATAAATATCCCTAAATAAACATTGACAATGTTTCTGTGTTTACTTCTGTCTGAAGGGGTAACTACTTCCCATTACCTAATCAGGGTTCAGTTGTGGTGGGCAAATTAAACACACTAAGAGAGAAACCTGGTAGTAACCCTGGCCCAAGGAAACGAAGTAGGGCGAGAACAGATACATTAAATGCAGCAAAGGACCTGTGTACAGAGCCCGTGTGAGGCTTGCAGTTCCTACTCCTGAACCCTCATGTTGACCAAGGACAAGGCTGTTCCTGAGGTACCACGTGGCATAGCCAAGGCCCCTTTTCCAGCTGTACCTGTCACACAGGTGGAAGAATGAGGCTGAGGTCTGGCACTACCCTGGCTCTAGGAAAAGGAAATCCTCTTCTGAGACTGCTCCTCTGTCCCTGGAGTGCCACAGCATGGTGCCCATCCATTGAACCAGACTCAGGAGAACCTGACTGAGCTACAGGAAATGGGGCTGGTTTTTACCAAACTATTTTTAAAAACTTTAATAATGTAAACAAAATAGTGTTGGGGATTTTTTTTGGTGTTTTTTCTTTTAAACACAGCCAAGCAAGGAAAGCTAAGGGACTGAAGATCTTGCTGGTATCACTGTGTTTCACATTGGGGTTTTTTTCCCCATCCCTGAATATTGATATTCTCACGGCTGGCAGTAATTTGGGTGTGCATTAATTTCTGCTCCCAAAAGCAGGAACACTAGGAGCATCTTTGCAGGATTATGCGGTGAGTAACAACCACCACCGAAGTGTTAATACTGAAATTGCAGACTTCACATAGGGCAAACTACTATGACTAAAGGCTCTAAAATGTAAAGTAAACTTTATTATCCTTGAACCACAAAATAGATTTCTTTGGTTGTACAAATTTCACTAGTTACAGTCTTGATGCGCTAATTTTCCCTCGGAGTCTCTTGGGAGAGAACGGGAGAGAATCCGGAGCCTGGCACCAGGTACCGCACAGGGAAAGGAGAGAAGAATCACAAGTTAGTCACCAAAACCCAGCCAGGATTGTTTCCAAAACTGCTGTTGTTAAAAAGCAAATGCTAAAATTAGATTTAAAAAGGAAAAGCTCAAATTGCTGATGATGGAGGCAGCTGCAGCTGCAGTGTGAGATTATCAGAGTTCCCCCTTCACAAGTCTGTAAAATCAAAACATACAGTCAGTTAAAATGATCCGCTGGATTTTGGCAGGCTCAACTAAAAACTGCACCCAAAAAATTGCATCCAGCTCTTTCCTTCAGCAAATGTACAAGCATATGTGCCTGTCACTACCCAGCCACTGTGAGGCTCAAGGTCCGACCCTGGTCGTACTGGGGAGTCAGAGAGCACCAATGGACAGGGAATGGGATTGTGCCGAGCTCGGACCTTCCTCACATTCAGAGGCAGTGGGAAAAAAAAAAAAGAAAACCAAAAGGGTTGTTTCCCCTCACTAGTGACAGCAGAGGCTGATGGCACACTTGGGAGCAGCAGCTGTGACCTCCACATCTTCAGAGCTCACATGATACAGAACCTGCTCACAGCCCTTGTTCCACACATGGAAACCAGGGCTCCTACCCACACTCATTTCTCATTTTCCTTTTTCCCTCTTGCGTGGGCAAACGTGCATTTTCCCTGTGCATGGAAAGGGGCCTGAAGTCAATGAGCTGGCAAAGTGGAACCGTGTAGTTATTGCAAGGCACAGGCCAGCCCCATCCTGCTCTGTGGTGCTCCCGGTGCTCCCTGCCAGCCCACAGCAGGCACCCTGTGACATCCCACTCTACCCTACAGCCAGCGTGGACACTGTGGACTCCCCACCAGTATCTCCCATGTGTAAGATCCTGTAACTCCCAACCTGACCCCAGCAACGCCACATTCTACCCATCCCCAGTTCCTGAACTCTACTCACTAAGGTACCTGCTGTCACACCTCCCACCTCTGCCACCGTGTCCTACCCCAGTTGTCCTGCTCCCCATTGCTGTCACACATCCCCTACAGCCCTGCTATGGCTGTCGGCTCCGTCCCATTCCTGCCCCAGCTGACCACTTCAGCCCCAGTGCTACAGGAGACAGACTCCTCCACTTGTGTGCTCATGGAGTGGCTCACACCGTGTGTGACAAAGGGGGATGTGACCATCCAGAGAGGGAGCTGTCCCCAGGACAGCACAAAGCCCCAGCAGGAGCAGTGTCCCACCAGGACAGAGGCAGGTGGCAGAGAGCTGGCTCTGTTTTCCTTGAGCACAGAGTGTCAGTGGCAGAGGGAGGCACTTTGCTGGAATTCTGGTGGGTTTTTTCTTTCTTTTTGCCTCCAAGCTTCCCATTCCCAAACACTCCCAAAGGGAAGTGAGGTGACACAGTGCAGGAGGTGGGAGGAGAGGCTTTTTGGCAAAAGACTGGAAATTAAATAGGAGTAAAGGCAGGCTGGACCTTCCTCCTGATTCCCACCAGAGGAGAAGCTCGTTTTAACGACTACAAAACCCAAGTCGAGGCAGTAACAGCTGGAGCCCAACACACTGTCACACTCCTACATTCTTCCCTGTCCTACCCTTCCCCACACACAATATTTACAGGCTAAAAAGCTGCCCACTGTCCTGGCCACCCTTCCTCTCCATCTGCCAGCAGTCAGTCCAGTGTTGTCCCAATTTTGGGATGTGCCCCAGTGCACTGTTGGGTGAGAAACGAGGGCGATTCACAGCCTCAGAGGAGTCAGTTGGCCACAGAGCTCACAGGAAGCTCAGGTCCCATCCAGAGTCTGTAGGCAGGGGCGCAGCCTGGTGCTGTCCCTGGAGCACAGGAAGCTCGGAAGGGCTGTGCCAGGCCAGTCCATTGCCCAGGTGTGTCGGGTCACCTATGTGGGGACAGCGGTCTCCAAACTGCGCCGGCTGTGCCGGAGCTTCCGCTTGCTGCTGTACAGGGCCATGTCCTCCAGGGCTGAGGGAGTTGGTGCTGATGGATCTCGTGTTCCCAATGTGTCCTCTTCCTCTGGCTGCCCGTCCTGCTCCCGGGGAACTGCAACGACAAGAGATGTTTAGACGTGAAGACAAAGCACTGAATTAAGTTAGGTAAGATATTGAGAAGAAATCCTTCCCTGTGAGGTGGTGAGGCACAGGCTGCCCAGAGAAGCTGTGGCTTGCAGCAACCTGGTCTAATGGAAGGTGTCCCTGCTCAGGGCAGGGGTTGGGACTGGGTGATCTGTAAAGTCCCTTCCTAGCCAAACCATTCTGTGCTTCTGGCAGCACACAGCTGGCACAGTTAATGCAGATGTTAAGGCTATCACAGGATGACAGAATGGTTTGTGTAGGAAAGAACCTTAAAGCTCATCTCATTCTACCCCCTGCCACAGGCAGGGACACCTTCCACTAGATCAGGTTGCTCCAAGCCCTGTGCAACCTGGCCTTGAACACTTTCAGGGAGTGTTCCAGAATATTCCCAGGCGCTAGATCTGGGACAGCACTGTCTCAGTCACTCACTGTAACCCCATGCCCAGAACTTCCTGGTGACCTGTAGCTCATGTAGTGACCACTGTGGATCCTGGGAAGGAAGTGCCATGTGTGAGAAGACACCTGCCTGTAACACCCATCATTCATGGAACATGACTGGAAGTGCCAAGCTATATGAAAAATCAAGTGTCCTGAAATGCTTCTGCTCTCCAGACCATGGATCCACCCTAACTCGGGTCTGCAGGGGGCTGAGGGGTCCCTCTGTCAGGGAAGGGGAGGAGCACCTTTGGTCACAGACTAGCCCAGCTGGTCAGGAGGGCTTTAAACTTATGGGCACCACAGAGACATGGTGGGACAGCTCCTGTGCCTCAAGTATTGGAATGGGAGGATCCAGACCCTTAGGGAAGGACAGGGGCAATGAGGTGAGGGTCACCCTCTGTGTCATGCCCAGCTGCATGCAGGGTGCTGCACCTGAGAGGCTTGAGGAGCTGACCAGAGCTCACAGGTTAGGACTGCAGGGACAGGTGACAATCCTGACCAGGAAGACTGAGGGGATGAGATCTCCATAGACAGATGGGAGCAGCCTCACATTCACAAGCCTTGGTCCTTGGGGCAGAAATTCAACCACCCCAGTATCTGTTGGAAGGACAGCCCAGGAGGGCACAGGCAATCCATGAGCTTCAAGTGCAAATCGGCTCCTGGGAAATCTCTCTAAAGCCTTTGGATGCAGCAGAGAACCTCAAATAGAGAAATCCATGAAGATGTGTCAGCTGAAAGGCTCAGTCTGCTGAGCTGTGCCCAGTGTCCCACCCTCTGCTCCAGACACAGGGCTCTGGCACTGGGAAGCCATTCCCCCTTGTCCTGTCACTCCAGGCTCATGTAAGAAGTCCCTCTCTAGCTCTCTTAGAGCCCCTTTAGGCTCCCCAGAGCCTTCTCTTCTGTAGGCTGAACACTCTCAGCCCTCCCAGCCTGTGCAACCCCTTTAAAGAATGCTGGGGTTTGGAAGCAGGTGACTGATCCTCAGACAAGGCACACAGGCATAAAAGCAACACATGGGCACATGAAGATAAAAATCCAGCCTGGGTGGGTGGGGGAGGAAATCCCATGGCTCAGAGTCAGTCCTTTTAGACCCTCTTAGGCCAAAGGAGCCCCCAAACATGCAGGTTTAGTGATCCTCACACAGCACGCTAAGCTTTATAAACATTTGGACAGTACCCTGGGAAAAGCTCCACTGAAAACAAGTGGGGCAGGGAGGTGCTGCGTGTTACACCACAGGAAAAGGGCAGGAAGGTGCTGCCACAAGACCCAGCAGCCAGGACCTGTACCTGGGTCAGTATCTTGCAAATGAGGAGGAGGAGGAGTGATGAAGGCTGTATCAGGAGAGACTACTGATGCCACCAAGCTGTATCAGGGAGTCAAATGAAGCTCAATTATAACAAAGTGCATCATGATCCGTACACTTGAGGGGTAAAATGACACGGAAGGGGAAATTTACTGCAGATGTGAACAGAAAGAAAGAAAGAACTCTAAAATCAAAGCCTTTGTCTTAGAAAGTGCAAACCCACTGATTGCTGCAGCCTGGAGTAATTCTGGAAGGAACTACTTTGTGCATTTCTTCTTTTGTGTCCTTTTCTGGCACTCCCAATGGCTCCCATCACACCCCAGATCGGCCAGAGCCTTGTGCTGACTCAGTACGTTCATTTTTACACTACTGGATGATGTTTAAGCTCAATAAAAGGAATAGAATCTTGACTGCATAAAAGAAATGCACCATCCTTGAATGAGATGATGGTTCTATAGGTACTGGCAGAGATTTGTATATTCTGGCAGCTTCCCAGCAATGCCATTTCACTTTGAGGTTTAGGTATTGGAAAAGATGGGAGAACACAATTCAGAATGTCCTCTCTTCCTGCACAAACTGCAGGCAGTCCTGGTCCCCTCCTCTACCTTAGACACTGATGAAATAAAAAAGGTCCAGATGAGTCTGGGAATTATTCCCACAAAGAGGAACCATGCTGGAAAGAAGGGAACTGCTGCTCCATTGGCTGATGTGACTGGCACAGACAGAGCAAGTGAGACACAGTCACTCACTGCATCCCAGAAGACACAAGGGAGTTATCAAGAAACAATTAAAGTAAAGAAAATGCCTCATTGGGAACTTGATATCACAACAGTCCATGGAAGATTAAAAAAATCTGGAGAGTTTTACAGAGGCTCATTCCATTGCTGATGCAGACACAACACCTGGTTCAAGACACAATAGGTGAGCCCAGAAAATTGAGAATATTCATCTATACAAGCTCATTTTCCCTGTTTCTTATGGTCTTACCCTAAGAACCAACTTCCAGCCAAACAGGATGCTGAACCAGTACAGGCCTCACTTACATGTTTCCCATCCTGAGAGAAAACAGGAAATACTGGAGGAAAGCACAGGCATTGCCATTGGTAGGAATCCAGAGATTCCAGTTTTGTGAAATGTTGGCATTTTGGTGGGAAAGAACCTGTGAAATGCAAGTCTGCAGAAGAAAAGGATGGATGCATGTCTTTGGAGTAGTAATGTGGCTAAAAAGGCTGGACAGGGATAAATTAAAGCCACAAGAGGGCAGAGAGAACACGTTTGGTTCCTCTGAGTGTAAGAGCTGCCAAGTTCATTATCCAACAGCAATTAGGCCAGGTGCAGGATGAGGAGGCACCATTCCTATGGAAGCTGCTGCAAACACCAGACAGCCCAGGTGGGCAAAGACCACAGGGACAAAGGCAGCTTCTCACATCCTGTAAGCAGGTTTCCAGTAACAGGAGCAACACACAGTCATCGGGAATTTCTGGAACCTGAGGGTTACAGGATTGGGAAGCAAAAGTCTCCAGGTGATCTGGAAAAGTCATGCTATAACAAAGGGAACACTGCTTGGTTCCACCCTAAAAATGCTGCTCTGCAGTTCAGTAACTCCACGGCCTCATGGAAACCTTGGAATAAAGGTTTTTAAATATGTTTAAGAGTATGACCATGAAGTCAGACCAGAGAATGGAAGGAACTGTTTCTGCATGGACAAGAGGACAAGGGTGTGCTGGGAGGAGTGAGATGCCAACACTTTCCTGCAGTTGGATTTTCTCAGAGTTCCTGATACAATGGTTTGCTAGCACAAAGTTTAAGAATTGCTTTGAGTCAAAAAGCCATAATTCCATGCTCCAGGACAATTCTGATTATGTTGGCTGGAATGCTGCACTGCCTGGGAGAGTGAGATGGGATGGGGGGCTCTAAAAAAGCCAGGAGAGCTTGGTCCCATGCCAAGAGAGCTTACTGGCATCCCCACCTGCCATCCTTTCCAGATGATGTGGGAAAACCTGCTTTTTTTTTGTGCCTCACACACATCACAGGTGATTTAAGCATTACTTAAGGACTAAGGGCTGGGTCTCTCAATGAGCATCACACTCTCTTCTTTCTGGATTTCATCCCATTTGAGGGCCCAACAGAGCAGTGACAGGCAACAGTGAGGTCTGAATGTCCTAAGCAGCAGCTGGTATTTCCCAGACCTTCCCTGACCTCTCAGTTCCCTGCACTGACTGAACAACCAACCTCAAGAGAATAACCCAGAGCTTAAATGATGACTCTGAGTGATGAAGAACAGATCCTGTTCTCAGGAAAGTAAGTTTCTGTTGAGTCCTACAGCAGAACCTCCTTCTGGAAACAGCTCAGCCATGGGTCAGCTGTCTGGGATGCAGCTTGTACTCAGAGGAATTTGTCAAGATAAAAGGAATTGGGTTTTTTTTTTCAAATAAAGGGGTGAAACATGCTAAATGGGTAGAAGCAAACCAGCACCAACTGTTAGAAGCAACAGGAGGCTACAGAGCAGGCAGGCTCTGCCCAGCTCCATGGTGCTGCTACAGCCACTGGAACCAAATGGGTGAGAGTCTCACCCGTCTGTTACAGCTGGGGACAGGCAGACACACCCAGCTGGAGAGCCTGGAGATCCAGCTGCAGACCTTTAATTCCTGCTGATTGAGATGGCCATGATTCATGAGTGTAACTCGGAGCCATCCGGGTACTGAAGCACCAAATCCAAGTCTGCATCAGGATGAATTTACCTGCATGATTCCCTGTTCCAGCAAAAGGGGCAGAAGACAGCCCCTGAATGATGGACATCATGCACCTGCAGCAGGTGACAGAGGCCAGAACTTCCCTGCCACATCCTCCTACTACTCTACTCCAGGACACAAAACTGGAGAAAACCAGGCATGCTTGTAACACACCACACTGGAAAAATTAGTCATCAATGAAGCACAATGCAAATATCCTACCCAAAATGAGCGTGGTGAGCGCCGAGTTTTCATTCTAGAACAGACAAAACATGACATTGCTTCAAGCAACAGAAGGTGAAGTCCTCAGGGTGGTTTCACAAGCCAAGGGGAACCCTCTAGAAACACAGCAGGGAGCAAGTAGTACAGCCACGACTCCTTTGGCCTGGGCTTACCTGAGTTATTCCTGTCATCGATGTATCTGGGGTCATCAGCTGCATCAGGTGACTGGAAGGGAACAGCAAATGTGATCATTCACACCTGTAACCTGTGCCCAGTAACTCCCCACCTCCACCTTCCTACACCCTACAGAGAACCTGCTGCCCTCACAGGCACTGGCAGTGCCACAGTGGGGACACGGCCACAGAGACTCCAGCACGAGTCCCTCATGGCATCCACTGCCTGGCCTGTGTGGAGGAAGGAGAGGAAGTAACACAAAAGGCAGAAAGTGTAGAGTGAAGAAAAAGGCTTTAAGCTGAAAGAGGGGAGATTTATGTTGGATATGAGAGAGGAATCCTTCCCTATGAGTGGTGAGGCCCTGGCACAGGTTTCCCAGAGCAGCTGTGGCTGCCCCATCCCTAAATGTGTCCAAGGCCAGGTTGGATGGGGCTTGGAGCAGCCTGGGATATCAGAAGGTGTCCCTGCCCATGGCAGGGGGTGGCATGAGATGTGCTTTAAGGTCCCTCCAAACCCAGACCATCCCAGCATTCTATAAACTGTTGCACTGCTGAGAGAGGCCCACAGACACTGCCTGAGGATTTGGAGGTTCAGCCTCCTTCCCAGCTGTATGAAGACCCAGTGCTGCACCTGGGGAAATTTGGGTGGTCTGGAGCTGCCACGGGGCTCAAGCAGCCAGTCCCCCAACTCGCCTGGAACAGAACCTGGAGAGGGGCACAGCCCAAAGGAAAGCACTCCAAGAAAGTGATGAACAACTTCTAGGGGCAGAGCAATACCACAAAGGACAGTGTCAGTGAAGAACAGACATCAAATAAAGTAAAACTGCCTGAGAATCCTCAAATTGCAGCTCTGCCACAGCCAGCCTGTCTTTGGAATGACACACCTTGGGCCGGGATCTTTGTGTCCCCACAATGAGGTGAAGCCCAATGGGGCAGTGCTTGCTGGCTCTCCACACACAGGTATCCACCTTCATGGTCTGTATATAAAACTAAAAGAATTCACCTAAAACGATTTAGACACAGGGTATCTGCTCAATTCAGCTGTCACAAATGCCATCAGTGACTGACTGACCCAGGCAGTTACAGCTCCCAGCCCCAGAAGATTGGTTCCAGTGGCCCTAAGAGCAGGGGCCAGGGGTCAGGATCACCTCCAGAGCTGGCATTCCATGACAAAGCAGCTTAAAATAGGCCATTTCAGGAAGGAGAAGCACCTCACCATGGCATTCACTCTCAGAACCAGGTGTTTACTCCACAGCTCACTGACAGCAGAACTGCAGCTTGAGAGCAAGCGCCCCAACTACTCCTCGGGCAGGGGACCAGACATATCCCAGCTGGAAGTTCACACCCGCTCCAATTTGGCATTTGCTAGCCATCATTTCTATAACTTTTTCTTCCCTTTTAGTTCTCATCTTTCACTTAAAAATATTTTAGGAGCCATTCTGGTGAAGATGCAGATGTTTTATATCTGCAAAGCTTTTGTCATTCATTTTAAAACCATCTAGACCAACTCTTTCCTAATTCCTCTTGGCTGAAGCCTCCAATAGGCCCTCAGTTTTCAGCAAGACTGGTGTCACTGCCCCTACACAGGCAAGGCCTCCGCAGAGGGGTTCCCCAAACCCCTCAGCCTCAGCTCTTCCACCAAACCAAGTCCTGACCTATCTAAGGGTGGCTCAGCATGCAGTTTATACCTGGATTTCGTAAACAGGTTTGGAGGAAGGAATGGCAGCAAATTCCCGGTAGTCAAACTTCTTTTCAGACATTGACTAGAAGGGACAGCAGAAGGGAAGAAACAGAAAAGAGAGAGTGAGGGGAGAGAAACGGATGGAGAAGCAGCAGCAAGCTGAGCAGTCTAAGCAAAGATCACAGCAGAAGCAGAGGGACATCCTCAGGGAGAGGCAGGAGTGCCTGGACAGAGCCTGGAGCATGGGGTATCCCTGGGACACTGCCTTTGGAACTCTTCTGGTGTCAGGACAGGGGTTTTGAGTCATAAAGGAAACATCATGTGCTCCAGTGAAATGCTAATGCACACCAAGTCAGGTAGGAAACCTATTTTTGGGGGGGAAATTCATGGCAAGATTTCTGATAGCTGGAGCAGAGTCAGAATTTCAATCCAGAGCTGTGTTATGGTGTGACCTGGCAGGACAAGGTTCCCTCCATGCAGCTGCTCCCCACCAGCTTTCCCTGGTCTGTCTCACCAATTCTTACAGTTCTGTGCAACAATGGCCCATGGCATTTACTCAGGGTTAGGAAAAGAAAAATTCTGATTGCAGCTGAAGTTCTGTTTTGTGCTGTTGAGGAAACATAGGGCCAAGTCCCTGAAGTGAACTGAAAGGCTTTCAGAACTCAGGCAAACGCCTTCTGAACCCAGGGAAAGGCCCTCTGAGCATGGTGAAAGGTTTTCTGAACCTGGGGAAAGGCTTTCTGACCATGGTGGAAAACTTTCTGAACAAGGAGGTGAAGAACCATGAAAAGGATGACATCATAAAATAGGGAAACAGAAAGCAGATTTCACATGGGAGCTGCAATAAAGTGGGGTGCCTCTAGCCAGGAATTTGGCCAAGTTCCATCCACTGACCCCCTCACCATTCCCTGCGCCATGCAGCCAGGCCTGGCTCAAGGACTAAGTGGGGACCCATGGCTCCCAGGCATAGCTGAGTAACCAGGGAATCCCAGGATTTAGGAGAGGTGAAAAAAATCAAGCAGGAGAGTATCATACCAGCCTTCCTGGGGAAGTGACGTTCCTGGGGCTGCAATCTGCAAGAGGAGACAGAAGAGCACAGTTAGTGACAGGCTGGCTGTGTGACATTCACCTGTCCTAGCCCGTTCCTTCTTCAGCAGCATTTCAGTGTGGTGACACCATGCTGAGGGCAGACCCTGCCTTCTGCACTCCCAAAAAACACCTCTTCACTGCTTTTTCAGAAATTCAGGATGCTGGTTGTGTTTCTACCCTGGTTCCCTGGAACCTCACCTCTACCTCAGGTGCTATCACATGTTCTACAACTGAGGCCCATCCCCTGTGCTGAGAAATGCCACATGCCCCCAAGGACCTTCCAACCAGGCTGAAGGAGGGAATTGCTTCCCACAGCTCTGCTTCTGAGTGGGTTAAGCTCCAGGAGCACTGCCTGTTTGCCCTGGAGGCAGCAGCAGCCGTTCAGTACCTTCCAGCGGCGTTGGAGATGGTGTCGGAGCGGGTGATGGTGACTCTGCCAGCTGCTCCAGCGTGCTGCGTTTCTTCCCCTCCTTGGACTTGGCAATAACCATTTGGGCTTTAAGAGCATCCTGTTCCAGTGATTTCATCCTGCCTCAGGAATGGGGTGGGGAGAAGAAGCCATCAGTGACTGCCCTGTCGGTGAGGGGACAGGTGCCATCTGTGTGCGGCAGGGCAGTGCCAGAGCCCGTGGGCTGAACACAGAGAGGTGGAACAAAGCCCCCGAGGGTCCCCGAGGCAGGCAGGAGGACAGCTGGGCTGGCTGCCATCCCAAAACACACGTGACCACGTGTCAAACACACAGAGCCTGAAGCTATGGATCAACACGCTAAGAAGCTGCGGGCAGTCCCAGAGTGCCACACAACAGGACAGTGACCCGAGCTGGGGACAAAACTGCAAGGATCACACGAGCAGGATCAGTCCTCAGGGGCTTTATTCTCCTCTGTGCTCAGTGTGTTGCACCTTAACCCTCCTCAGCCTCAGGAGATCACGACAGGCCAGGCTGGATGGGGCCCTGAGCAACCTGGTCTAATGGAAGGTGTGCCTGCCCATTGGAAGGGGGGTGGAACAAGATGATCTTTAAGGTACTTTCCAACCCCACTCTGGGATTCTGTGAAATAGCTTGTGAAAAAGTGGTTCCACCCCTCAGAGACATCTGTTCCTTTCTCCCCATCAGACAGCCCCAGCATCCCCCCCTTGTTCTCTGGACAATGGACACCGGGGACCACTCCCATGTCCTCCTGCCCCAGGAGGCCCCAGCTGGGGCACAGGGACACAGACAGGAGCATGCAGCTGTGGGGAGGGGGCAGTGCACACCTGGATTGGCCTCCTGACCCAGGGATTCTTGAGGCGTGACTCTGCACTGGGCTAGACATCTGAGCTGGCCTGGCCCCGGGAGCAGGTGCCCACTGCCGGGACTGGTACAGCTTCCTGGCCAGATCCTGCTCGTACTGTTTAATACTGTCTTCAAGAGCTGAGGATCTGAGGAGGAGGAGCAGGAGAAGGAAGAGGAGAAGGAGGAGGAGGAAGAGGAAGAGATGATGGTGATGAACATTGCAGCAGACAAGAACAGGAAAAGAAAGAAACAGATACAGGAACATATCCTGGTGAGGGGAAATACGGGTCTGACACAGGGGCAGCCTTGACTACACTGGGTCCCAGATCTGATCCTGCCCAACCCTGGCCACTGCTGAGGCAGCAGGAACCCCTGGGGGCAATCTGGGGTTGTGCCCAGGAACATCAGCCTCAGAGCCTCCACATCCAGGGCTGCCTTCCCATGTGCTGGGAGGGGACCAGGAACAACTTCAGCCCCACAGGAAAGGCTGTGAGGTGGTTAGAGTGTGTGAGTGTGAGTCAGACTGAGGGGTGTGGGCACATGTGGGACAGTCTCTCAGTGTACACTGATCATGTGTTCCACACACCTCAGCTGGACCATGGGAAAAGGGGAACAAAATGGCCAAGCACATGACACACATTTTGTCCTGGGACACATGTAACTGAGGCTGAGTGTGTCCCTAAACCAGTGTGTGTGAGGGAGGAAAACTGCCAAAATGCTCACGGGCCTGGCTGGGCACCTGCCCCTCGGTGTGCACCAGAGCCTCTAAACCTCCCTCTTCCCGTGGGACACGGGCCCAGAGTGCTGGGACAAGGGGGATGGCTTCCCCTGCCAGAGGGCAGGGTTAGATGAAATATCGAGAAAAAATTCTTCCCTGTGAGGGTGGTGAGGCCCCGGCACTGGCTGCCCAGAGCAGCTGTGGCTGCCCCATCCCTGAAAGTGTCCAAAGCCAGGTTGGACGGGGCTTGGAGCCAACCTGAGACAGTGGAAGGTGTCCCTCCCCATGGCAGGGAGTAGAACCAGACCAGCTCTAAGGTCCTTTCCACCCCAAACTATTCCATGATTCCATGACTGTGCCAGAGGCTGTGCATGCCCAGAACACGTGTGTCACGTGGGTCTCTGTGTGTGTCTCCACAGAGCACGAGGGGTGC
The DNA here is from genome assembly GCA_013398275.1 of Promerops cafer. Classification (NCBI taxonomy): domain Eukaryota; kingdom Metazoa; phylum Chordata; class Aves; order Passeriformes; family Nectariniidae; genus Promerops; species Promerops cafer. The sequence goes on along the minus strand of VZSE01006889.1, from coordinate 87,636 downwards.
TGGGGGGGAAGGACGGGCATCGCACATCCTGGCAGAGCACTGATGACACAGGGAGAACAAGGAAAGCCCAAGTAGGTGCAAACTGAGGGGGTCACGAGTGACAGCACAGAGCAGAGAACTGGAAAGAAGCAGAAGACAGGAGATTAGAAAGGGAGGAACAAACCCAGCGGCACTTGGAGAGAACATGGGTTAGCGGGGCTGAGCCCTGTGTGTGGGGCTCAGCAGTGCAGAATTTCCCCTGCAGCACAGGGGCCTCTGGAGACAGGACCTGGTCACATTACTGTGCCCATTCCAGAGCTAGGAAAGAGGGACTCTGAGAACACTGGATCCTCCTGGGAGATCTGTGGCAGCAGGGTATAGTCCCTCCTTGTCTTACAAAAAGGAGCACATTGCAGTGACTGACTGATTCCTGCCCAAAGCATCAGCCAGGCCCTTCTCCAGGAACTGCACAAAAAGCTGTGCCTCGGCAGTGGAAGCAAAGTGGAGCTGAAGCCCTGGTCTGCCAAACTTTAACCCAGAAAGGCTGGATCTGACAGCTCAGGCAGCTTCTCCTTGACAGGTATTCCCTCCTCAGGAAGGCTCTTCTTTTGCTAGCCTCATTTTCCATGGACAAAACACACTTAGAAGAGAGTGAAGGTTTGGGATGAGAGATCTCTCTTCTGCCCACAGTGGACAAACTCATGGTGCTCCACACTCACTAACCCTCCTAAAGTGTCATGTGAAACTTTTACTGTGCCCTGAGCAACTCCAGCCAAGTCCCAGCTGGCCCAAGACCGTGGGCAGATAAACAGTAACATTACAGAAGCAAATCATATCATCACATCACCTAAAAGCATCCTCTCCCCTCCCAGCATTTTTCAGATTTATCTGCTGGCAACACCAAGTTCCTGGAAGAGCAGAGTCCTGAGACTGGAGCTGCACACCTGGGACAGCAGCAGTGTCCCTGCATGGACTCTGCTTCCGAAAGTCTGCATGGGCAACGTTCTGTTTCTCCTTCTGACACCCATCTTACACAAAGCTTCTATTACAGCATTCCTTGAATGCATTCATGCTTAGGCATGAATGAGAGCTGACAGATCTCAGAAAGCCTTCCCCATCATGTGAGGAACTTACCCAGGAAGTGGAGGCACGAGGGAGTGAAACCCCTGCATGTCTCATTGGGAAGGGATGGCAGATTGGGCACTACCCCCCTCCATGCACAGTGATGTGGATTTCCAGGAGAGGCCTGACAGGAGGTCCGAAGACCAAGAGTAAGTCTGTGCAGGATGTCTGACACTGTGGTGCTTGCATAGTGTCACACTGATGGCTGCTTTTGGCACTATTTCACACTGACAGCTTTTCCTGAGACAGAGCTGTCAGTCCAGCCCTCTCCAAACACCTGCAGCACAAGGAACTTGGTGTTCTCTCCAACCTCATAAGGAAGGATATGGCAGAACAAGGCAGTCCCTAAAGAAGCTTCAAGACAGCTGGAGGGAGACTTTGGACAAAGACCTGGAGTGACAGGACAAGGGGGAATGGCTTCCCACTGCCAGAGGGCAGGGTTAGAGGGATCTTGGGAAGAAATCCTTCCCTGTGAGGGTGGTGAGGCACTGTCACAGGGTGCCCAGAGATGCTGTGGCTGCCCCATCCCTGGATGCGTTCAGGCCAGGTTGGACAGGGCTTGGAGCAACCTGGGCTAGTGGAAGGTGTCCCTGCCCATGGCAGGGGTGGGACTGGATGGTCTGGATGGTCCCTCTCACCTGAACCATCCTGGGATTCTGTGAAAACCAATCTCAGAGAAAATTTGCTCAAAGCCCCAGAACATCAGTCCAGCTCTCACTGAGGATCTGCTTTGCAGTTCTCCATTCTCAGAGCCTCCCCAGGAGCAACAGCCCCATGATCATCCATGTCAAGCACAAACATTGGAACTGCTCACAGTGATCCCTCCAGTCTTACCTAAAACCATGTTCCTCTCCAAGCCTCATCCAAACCCAAAAGAGACAGTTCAGACTGTCCTTTGAATGTCTCCTAGAGGAATTTCAGGAGAAGAAAAACTACCAATAGGAGCAGGCTGACTAATTTTTGGAAGGAATTCTATGATGCAGTAAATGTCTGGACTAGCTTCAGGTCTTAAGTTCTGAATTAGGAAGCTCTCTTTCTTTCAGAAAAACTTTTAGTCACTCTTTCACAGCTGATGGAACAGTTCATGTGGGTAAGAATGGGAATGGCCTGATCCTGCCAGTGTTTGGCTGAAAGCATGATTTCCAGCCCAGCAACACTGGAAATATGAAACACCATTTTTTGTTTTGGACATGTGACCTTGCAGCTTCATTAACACCATTTCACATGGGTTACGAATAAGGTGGGAATGGTGTGCTGAGGGAAGGAACGCACCACCACCACACACAGCTGTGCTTGTGTTCATCGTGAGCTCCCCGTGTCCGTGGCTGTGCAGGCACTGGGGGAATCTGGGAGCTTTCCCCCCTCCCCTGTGCTGACAGAAGGGGACAGGCTCAGCCACACCACCGCCACCACAGTGCTTTGCACTGCTTGAACAGATCCTACACAACCTCCCTCAACATCTGCCTTTGAAAGAGTCCCTTATTCCCTGGTTTTACTCCCTTTAGGCCCCAGACACACAGGAGCTGCCCTGCTCTGGCCCAGAAGGAGCAGTGAAGCTCTGGCTCACCGTGCTGCCCTCCACATGGCCCGTTTCTCTGCCTCCAGAGCCCGGCGTTCTGCTGGAGACAGCTCCTTCTCCTGCGCACTCAGCAGCTCGGGGCTCTGCATCCGCAGCCGCTCCTGGTGCCGCCGCTCGGCCTTGGCTGTGCGCACGGGAGCGCCGGGATCCGCCGCGCCCAGCGGCGACGGGCTCAGCCTGGGCAGGAGAGAAGCAGTGAGAGCAAGGCTGTGGGGCCACCACAACTCACCTGCCTGGGAGTAGCAGCTCTAATCACCTGCTCAGTGCCACTTGCACAGGCTGCCGTGGGATGGGGGAGGACACAGAACACAGGCAAGTTTCTCGTAAGGAGTTTCTGGCTGGATGGGGCTTGGACTGTCCTTGGAGCAACCCCCAAAGGGCAGGGGGTTGAAACCAGATGGTCTTGAAGGTCCCTCCAACCCAACCCATCCTAGGATTCTACGAAGTTGGTTCTGATTAGTTTCCCTTCCTCCCCTAAATCCTTCCTTTGCAGTCCCTGGCTGCTAAAAAAGGAGGAACTATCCAGCCCCTGCCCCAGCTGCCCCACTCACCCCGACATGGAGTTGGTTCTCTGCTCAGACTTGATCCCCTCTTCCAGGGAATTCCTCTGTGAGCTGTTGTTCTCACTGAGCTCCAAGGGCCTGGAAAAAAAACCCTTGTGAGCTGCAGTACCACAGGCTGCACACCCAGCAAAGGGTGGCAGAGATCCACCCCAAGAAAGCAACAACTGCTCCAGGGTGAAGTCACAGCCCTCCATGACCATTGCTGTGAACATTCCTGTGGGGATCTCCTTAACGTTCACATGAATATCAGGGCTCATTTCCTGCAGCTGGAGGTCAGCCAGCCACTAACACGCACACACACAAAAGCTTTTCTTCAGTTTTTCTAATAAAAATATTTGTTGGGCTTTCATTTCCTCCGGATCTTACCCTTCAGTCCCGGGAACTTGGACCTCACACCTGGCTTTGTTAGATGTGGCACAAAGGGATTCCAAACAGAGAAGCCCAAGAAAGATTCATTTTGGAAACACTAGTCACCTGATCCTGATTTTATACCTTCATTAACAGATTAATTTGATTATTACAAGTTATTCCACGAGATGGGCTATGGAGCTGCTCTGAGGGCTGGAACCTGGCTGGGAGAGCTGGGGGTGTTCAGTTTATAGTGACACTCAGCTCTGATTTTTACTGCTCAAGTTTATTTTAATTAAATTTCAGTTTCTCTTCCAACATAAGAAAGATTATTTCAAGAAACACAACTTCAGTCTCTTCCACTGCCTCCCCTGCATTCAAGCATAAATAATAAGCAACTGAAAGTCATCTGATGGATCCAGCCATCCTGTTCTTCAGCATCCCATGTTTCAGTATGAAAACAGGAGGGGATAAGTGGGACTTCCCAGAGAACCAAGGAGCTGCATATGACTGCTTTCCTCCTTGGAGCTGCCTCAGCACAGGAGGGGCAAGGAAAGTCTCAGGGCATCATTATGTGGGAAGTTCCTCAACTGAGACTGGGCAGAAACAACAGAGAGAAATGAGATTCCACATGTCAGGGTGTGTTCTGCTACTGTGACTGAAAAGTGTTTGTGGAGAGGACACTGTCTGTCCCAAAGACTTCAAAGGCAGATAAGGACAGCTTCAGCTTTACTCCAGTGCATTCTTAGTTTATCTGGAGCCTTTGAGAAAACTCTGTTCTAATTCCTCAGTTCCCAGAATTATTAAAAAACATCAAGGTAACCTGGAGGCCAAGTCCCAGAGAACTGGGAAACAAAAGCCAAAAAACCCCAAACCTGTTTTAGCATTTTATCATTCAGCTTATCTTGAAGTATCTGTTTCTAAAGATCAACCTCTCTACATACCCTCAGGCACAGCTGAAGGAGCTGTTCCCTGAAAAGAGCGAGCTGGAAAACTTGGCCTTTTCTATGCTGAAGAAGAAATCTTGCCCAGCCCTCTTCCCTGAGAATTCCTGGGACACCTCTGACATGTGGGTGCTACAGGGCTGCCTGTGGTCCTGTCTTACCGAGCTGCTGGAGCCTGGATGCTCCTTCCATTCAGCCTCTCGACCTTGTACTCGACGCCCTCGATGATGATGCTGGACTGCACAGCCTCAGGCACCTGCCTCACCTCCTCATCCTCCTCAGCTTCCTCCTCCAGCAGAAGGGCTCGCTGCTGCTGCAGCTTGCGGGCTGCCAAGGGAGACAGGAGCCAGATTACACCACAAAGCATTCACTGAACCTCCCAGGATGGGACCTCTGGGCAGGTCCTTACACTGAACCCCTCAGGATGGGACCTCCGGGCAGGTCCTTACACTGAACCCCCCAGGATGGGACCTCTGGGCAGGTCCTTATGCTTCTCATCCCTGCAGGTCTGGGCTGGTTTCAGTCTATTCCCTCTCCATGAACACCTTTGTTCATCCACACTTCCAGTAATGCTTCAGATGAAACAAACTCTGCATCATTTCCTCAGTCTCTCCTTCCTTATGCACCAAACTTCCGTCCCTGGACACTCAATGGGCAGATTTCCAGCAGATTTCCCAGTGTTCTCATGCTCAAACTGGAAATTTGGTACAGTCTCTTCTGCCCTTTTCCCAGAGGGAACAGTCCTGGGAGTCTGCATCTTCCCACTGGCCTTCTGCAGGAGCCAAGGACTGGGGTGCTGGTGCTGGGCCCCACGCATGGCAGTGGCCCTGGGAACAATTCTGCTGGTGAACACACAAGTCACGAGAGGGTCAGGGACAGGAGACAGGAGCAGGAGGCTCTTTGGGGCAGGTGTCCTCCAGGTTACCAGTCCCCAGGGGTGTTCCTCAGGGCTCAGGCCTGGGGCCAGCTCTGGGCAAGATTTTTATTAAGACTTTTATCTGGCTGCAAGAGCTGAATGCAAAGTAACACTTTCCTGATGATGCCAAACTGGGAGGTGCTGGTGACTCTCTCAAGGGCCATGAAGCCTTATAGGAGGATCCAGACAGGCTGGAACACTAGGCAACCATTAATGGCATGAAATTTAACCAGAGCAAATGCCAGGTTCCACAGCTGGGACAGCACAATGCCAGGTCCAGCTATGGTTTGGAGAGGAGTGGCTGGAGAGTTCAGTAAAAACACGTTTTTCCACTTCACATTGTTCTTTATCACCTCCTAAAACAACTCTCAAGCAAGAGGAAATTACCTCAAAAAGGAGACCAGCTATTTACCTCCTAGTGCAAACCTAAAGCAGCACAGTGAGCTCTGCTGCCAGTCCTGTGTGAGGGTGCCACTCACCTGGGCAGCTGGCACAGACTCACTGTCTGCAGTGGCTTTAAAAATGTCACTGAAGTGTTTACCAGCTGCAGGCATGGAGCTGCTGGAGAGAGTCCAGAGCAGGGATACTGGAATACTCTGAGGGCTGAAGCCCCTCTGCTCTGGAGACAGGCTGTGAGAGCTGAATTGTACAGCCTGGAGAAGAGAAGGCTGCAGGGAGAACTTATTGCAGCCTTTCAGTACCTAGAGGGTCTCGAAGAGACCTGGAGAGGGGTTTTGGACAAGGGCCTGGAGTGACAGCACAAGGGGAATGGCTTCCCACTGCCAGAGGGCAGTCAGATGGGATATTGGAAAGGAATCCTTCCCAAGGAGGGTAGTGGCATGGGTTGCCCAGAGAAGCTGTGGCTGCCCCATCCCTGGAAGTGCTCCAGGCCAGGCTGGATAGGGCTTGGAGGCCCTGGTCTAATGCAAGGTGTCCTTGCCCATGGCAGGGGGTGGGATTGAGCGGGCTTAGAAGTCCGTCCAACCCAAACCATTCTGTAATTCCATGATACAGGACACCTTGAAACTACAGCACTTCCACCAATGCAGAAAGTATCAGTGGAGCATCCACAGAATTCTTCAACATTCCCTTACTTCATATTATTCCCAGGCCTTAAAATAACCACCCACGGGCATCTGAAAGTGCTGCATTTCCGCAGGAAAGGAATCACTTAACAGGACAAACTTCTGTGCACATATTCCTACGTACCTTCCTCCTCTTTCATTTTCTTCAGGTCATCCTCCCCCACCAAGGACACACGTTTGGGAGGCTTGTCCAGGTGCTGCTGCTTCACCTCAATCTCAAAATACTTCTGCCTCTCACGGAAGGACCTTTGCTCAGGGCTGTGCTGTCCCCCAGGGCTGTGTGTGGCCACCTGCAAGAGCCACACTGCTGCCCACAGGCCACCCAGACACACCACTGCCCATGGGTCACCCAGCAACCCCAGGCTGCCCACGGGTCACCCAGCCACACCTCTGCCCATGGGCCATGGGCACACTCCCCATGTCACCCCAACCCTTGCTCTGCCAGCTGCCCCATACTCTTCTCCTCCTCCTCCTCCCCAGCCCTCCCACACTATGACCCCATCTCCTCATCCACAGCCCCCATGATTCCCACCTTTCTTCCAGCCCCAGCCCCAGAACTCACCTCCGAGCCCATTTTGGTGTTTTCTGTGCTGCTCTGACCAGACAATTCCTAGGAACAGAGAGAAACAAGCATGTTCTAAAAGGAAAGTTTCCAGCCACTCCCCAACCATCCTCCAGCCATGTGTCCCCAAGGCCAGACGAGCTGACACAGGCTTCCCAAACTGTCCCAGAATTTGCACAGATTTAACAAGGTTTAGCAATCATCAGGAGTGAGGATTTAGGTTAAATTGAGGGTTAAACAGAGCCAGGTGTGACAACTTCTGAAAGGGCAGAAATTGAAAAACATGGGAAACAGGCACAAAATAGGAGCAGGGGCTGAGCTAGAGCTGGAGGGGGTTCACTCACACTTCGCTTACATCAAAGACAAAACCACCCACAATTCACTTTAAAGAAGCAGAGATGCCATCAAAATGAACGAAATCTGTATTTACTGGGATGCATAACAGAATACTGGATGAAAAGAACTACAGGGGGAAGAAACACAAAATCCACAAAATCCGCAAAATCCGTCTGTGAACCGGGAATCCATAGGGGTAAACTGAGAACTGCAAACAAGTTATGGAAAAGAAGAAAGTTTTATAATTAGACTAACTGAAATGACCCACAAAAAGAGAGCAAGGAGATGACCTCTGGCTTTATCCAAACACCCTCCGAAAACTAATTCAGCACTTGAGTGGATCTGCTTGAGCAACTTCCTACAACTCTGGAGACATTTGAACAATGCTCTTAGGCCCATGGTGGGATTCTTGGGGGCGTCCTGAGCCGGACTCAATGATCCTTGTGGGTCCCTTCCAACTCAGGATGTTCCAGGCTTCTAGGCTTCTAACATCCAGTGCTGCCCTGTTTTGCATGGGGGACTGAGGCAACGACCTCCAAGGCCTCACCTAGCCTGGACTGTTCCAGGATTCAACAAGATGGAGGGGAAAAGGAAGAGTCCCAGTGAAGATCAAAATCCATTAAAAAATGTCTCAGAACAGGTTTAGCCTGGCCCTGGAGTCTGGAATTTCAGAGTTCCTTTGCATGAGAACAGCAAGATTGTACATCAGTATCCCAGTGTCTGGGGAGAACAAAAATGTGTGAGATTCCATAAGCTTCCAGGACCTGACACAGACAGGACTCTGCCAGCATGACCGTCTGCATCATCAACATGCTCCAACTTCCACAGGACCTCTACAGCAGCTTTCTTTGGAGGGAACAAATCACCACCTCCTTCCCTTCTCACCTCTGGCCTGCTCACACCTGTGCTGATGGTACCCCAGCAGCTCGAGTTACCTGTGTCCCAAGCAGGGGGTGGGACAGGGGCACTGCCGCGAAGGTCTTGTAGGCCTGCTTGACATTGATGGGGACCTCGTCAGGGGAGGGTGGCGACGGTGGCGATGGTTTTTGCTACAGGGACAGACAGGAGGTAAAGGTGAGCACAGGTGGGGTGAAAAAACCCACGTGGGGGAAACACAGCCCATCTCTTGGCCTGCAGAACATGACGAGTGGGATATGGAAAGGAATATGTCAGGGAACATGTAAGGAATATGTATGCCTTGGGAAGGCTGCTCCTGAGCCTTGGGCAGGAACACGAGGAGCAGAGCACTGCACACACACTGTACACAGCAGCACGAGGGTCACAGCCCTGTTCTGTTTCATGAATGGTGAAGAAATGGTACTTTTGGTGGCACAGATCTTCACTGACCTGATGGGAATGTTGTGACAGATCCTCTGGCCAAGGGCACATTGCTGTCCCAGTCCTTGAGGATTTCCACCCAATTCAACCAGCAGGTGCCTACCTGAATCAGGGTTTTTTGGGCTAGAACAGGACATCTACACATTGACTTCTATTTAGGGCTGAACAAGATGCCCTCTAGTGGAAGGTGTCCCCTCCCAACCAAAACCACCCTGCAATTCCATGATCTGATACAGGGATCCGTGATGTGGAGGAAATCTGCCTTTGATCTCAGATTTTCCCTTTGCAGAATTACACTTACTGGGAAACATCTGACAGGGTCTGAGGGGACGTTCCTACTGCTTGTCGCTGTCTTTGCTGGTCCCTTCCTCACTCACCTTCCCTGTGACCCATCCTGCCACCTTTGTGGGAAAGCAGCACTGGGGTGACCTGCTCAAAGCATCACAGAAATGGAAGGGGTGGGGGGCAATGACACCACAACCTTCCTTCTGCTGGAAAGTAAATCCCCTTTAGCTGTTCATCCCTCCAACCCTCCAGCTGCACTAATCCAGTTCCATGCCTTCTGGTTTTTCTTAGTCCTGGACGAGGGCTAAATAATGCTATTTGATGATGCTCCTGCATGGGCTAAAGGACAGCACAGTGAGATCAGAAGAGACTGTGAAATGTGAACCTTGTCCAGTTCCATGGATTCTGTACAGCTGTTTGCCTGCAAATCAGGTTTCTGTTTTGGTATCACACTGTATGAGCTCCAATAAGGAGAGAAGGGCTGGATTCATGGAATCTCACCCAGGATGGTTTGTGTGGGAAGGGACTGAAAGCCCATCCAGTCTCTCCCCCCTGTCATGGGCAGGGACACCTTCCACTATTCCTTCCACTTTTATATTGAAGGGACACAGGTCTTCTGTCATGACAAAGACCAAAATACCTGATTTTTTTCTCTCATCAACAAACAGCCCCAGGAACATGAACTTTTCAAAACCAGTAATTTGCAAACCATAAAACCTATCAGCAGGATGGTATTGGCTTTTGCTCCAAGGTGCCAGACATCAACCAAGGTTCTGTAAGATTTATGTCTCCACAGAACTCAACACCTCACAAATATGGCTCTAAACCATTATCTGCTCTGGGGATTTTGGCCACAAAAGCTTCAGCAGTGCTGACCCCTCGGACAGGGCCATGGAGACATGGGCAGCTGGGGAGGCCCAGAGAAATAAGAGGGATGCACTGACCTGGCCCTGCCTGTGAGGAGTGTGGGTCCCTTCTCAGGGAGCCCAGACTGGTAAATGGACACCACCAGCCCCAGCCCAGGCACGTGGTCATCAAACCCCGGAGTCACGTCTGGCAGGGTGTCCTGCCTCACAACACGTGGCACTGCAGCCACCCGGGGCAGACGCACGGCTTCAGAGGGGAAACCCCAGGCCACTTACAGAGCTGAGGATCCTGAAGCATGGCTCGGGCTGCTGGAAGGGGTTGGGGCTGTCCCCCTCCTCCGCCCTGTGTGACGCAGCGCTTGGTCGCACGCGGGAGAGAGGCTGAATGACGCCAGGCTTGGTCTGCTCGTGCCAGTGCCCCAGGACAGGATGGGAAAAGGCAGAGGAAGAGAAGGGGGAGGGAGAAGGAGAGAAGAGAAGAGAAGAGAAATGAGCAGTTAGGGCAGTGAGGTGTCTGCCATGCAGGTGAACAAACAAATCCATGCAAACCCATGCATCTCCACTTCTTTCCTCAGCTGTGCTGCCTGCTCCAGCTGCAAGACTGGCAGGGAGAGCTCTTGCAGCCAACACCAAAAGAGACTCGGCCAAGGAAGGGTTACGCAGGACCAGTGGATTGCAGAGAAGGCCCGGACAAAAGGAAGCCCCTGCCATACCAGCAGCAGCTACAAGGGTTTGCAGGGTACGGTAAGTGTGACGAAGCTCGGAAAACCTAAGCGCCAGGGATGGAAGTAGGGAAGCAGCAGCCAGGAATGGGGATTGGCAGAAGCTGTGGATGGAAGTGAACCAGATAGAGTCAGAGCTCTGATGAGAAATGCAGTTATTGGAGGAGAGGAAAAGAGTCTAAAACTTCTCCCAGATGTCACCATCACTGCTGGATGTTGTATGAAAGCGAACAAAGCATCTGCAACTAGAGAGAGTGGCAGCAGGAACTGGGTAAGCCAGCAAAACCTGCAGGAGGGGAAGCTGCAAGGAATAACAGCTGCAAAAACAGTTACATTGGGTTTTCAGATGGACCATATTTAAGACCTGATGCATTTGTACAAACTTGAGGCATAGTGGAGGACTGGAGGAGACAGAATAGGAGCCAACAGGAGGAAGAAACAAGCTCCATGTGCTGGGGGATGCACAGGGACACCACAGTCAGGTCTCACGGCAGCTGTACTCACTGATTTACTGTCGTCCTGCGATGTAATGAAGTTAATGGAAGCCTGCAAACAGAAATACAGGGGTAAATCTGGAGTCCACCCTGAAAGCCTTTAGTTTACCCCTGCCCCACTGCCCACCCTGTGTGGGGATCTCCAGGTCCCAGAGAATCCCCGACCCCCAGTATCTGTTTCTTCAAGTGAGGACAGGCCAGAGCCCACCTGCATGAGCCTCTCCCAGCACCTGTACTATGTGAGGAGGCCCTCACAGTTCTCTGCACATCTCCAAACTCTGACCCCAACTCTGGGACAGTCCTGGCCCATGGCCACATCTCCAGGTCCTGGCCCATGGTCACAGTCCCTGGTCCTGTCTCCTGCTCACATCCCCAGGTCCTGGTCCCTGGGCATACCCCCTGCTCCTGGCCCATGGCACATTCCCTGGGCATATCCCCACCCTCTACACTTGCCCCCGAGCCCGAGCAAAGCCATCCCCCCGCAGCTCCTCCCCAAAGCACTTGCAGGTGCCATCACAACAGCAGCTCACAGGGAGCAGCCCCTCGTGCCTTGGGTGCCACCGGGGTGCTGCTCCCCCAGTGAGCCCCAGGGGAGCCCCAGGGGATCCCAAGCCCCCGTGGGGACGAGGGGCCAGTGGAGGGGGCGCGGGCAGCGGGAGCAGCCGGGGCAGCAGCGCACACCGCACACCAACAGCACTTACAAAGCGCGTCTCCCTGCCGGCCAGGTGAGGGGGCCGGGGGGCTGCGGGCACCTGGAGGGGCATCAGCAGGGGAGAGAATGGGAGAGAAAACGGAGAGACTGGGTTTTCCACAGGAGAGGAGCAGACAGACTGCAGCAGCCGGAGCTGGTGGGGTCCCCACCAAGGGGGAAGCCCCTCTGCCCTGCCTGGCACACACAGATCCACCACAAACACCTCCTGCCTCCCCCCACCCCCTTGCAGAGCTCGAGGCCAGGCATGAGCATCACAATGCCTGCTCAGGACAAAGGATTCCATTTCCCTCAAGGAATTCTCTGAAATAAGCCAATAAATTCTGGCTGGACTACAAGATGTTGAAACCAAATAATTAACATTAAAAATAGATGGAGCCAGAGAATAAGGGACAAAATTCCTTGAACTTCTGCTCTGGAGCAACAAGAAAGTCAAGACTCCTGAATCCCTAAAAAAGGAGAGATCAGCCTGTTCAGCCTGGAGAAAAGAAGGCTACAGGGAGACCTCAGAGCCCCTTCTACTGCCTTAAAGGGCTCCCAAGAGAGCTGGGGAGGGACCTTGGACAAAGGCCTGGAGGGACAGGACAAGGGGGAATGGCTTCCCACTGACAGAGGCGGGTTTAGATGAGATTTTGGGAAGAAATTTTTTCCTTCAAGGGTGGTGAGGCCCTCGTACAGGTTGCCCAGAGAAGCTGTGGCTGCCCCATCCTGGAAGTGTCCAAGGCCTGTTTGGACAGGGCTTGGAGCAATCTGGGCTAGTGGAAGGTGTCCCTGCCCATGACAGGGAGCTGGAATGAAACTGTCTTGAAGGTCCCTTTCCCACCCAAACCATCCTGGGATTCTGTGAAAACCGATCTCAGAGAAAACCGGCACTTGTGGTAAAAGGAAAACTTACAAATAACGCAGCTGCTGTCAGAAATGTTAATAGGGAAACAGAGCTGGAACAAAGTGCATTGAAATAGTTTAGCTATAACAGTATCTCCTCCTAATCTTGCTGGGTTCCTGATGAACACTCAATTCTAAATGATCCAAAACTGAGGGAGATGTGAACAGGCCAGGAAGAAAAGAAGATGGACTGAAGTGCTGCTCCTACTGCTTCTTGCATGGTCCTGACCCTTCTCCTAAGCCTGTCTCAGCAGTCACCTCACCCCAAGGTGACTCTGTCCACCTCAAGAGCTCCTGTTCGGCTCCGAGAACTGAAATGGTTCACTGAAGACCAGGGAAGTACCAGAGCTGGTGGGGAGAGCAGCTGGACTCCAAAAGGAACGCAACAGACCCAAAATGACTAAGGACAGAGAACAAAGAACAACTGGCAATTCACTCCAGCCCCCAATATAAAACCCAGTAATAGGCAAAAACTGTAAAGGGAAAATTAAAAAATCTATTTAAGTTCATTTAACTTCAGAAGGCTCAACTGAGCTGTGACACCTCCTGCTGTGGAAGGGACAGGGGGATCAAAGTCTCAGATATTGAAAAGTTCAGAGATAAATAAGGAATACAAAAGTCAAGGGATAAGAGGGAACGTTTATAAAGAAAAAAAATCATCGGAAGTTACAAGAAACAAAGATACTTCCCATTCCAGAGGGAAAGCTTCTAGCCAGGAGCTGTAGCAAATCACTCCCTGAGGGCAGGGTCACCCAGAACTGGCTGTGGCAGGATCCTTCCACTTCCTGCCCAGCAGTTCTTGTGGGTCACCTCCAGTCTCACACAGAGAACCAGGGATCCGCTGCAAGCCTGGGCAGCAGTGGGCACCCCTGGTTTACAGACCCAAGATTCTTTCCCAAATTCTGACTCCTCCATTTCTTACCACATACCAGTTGCTAGAATTAAAGAATCTCTGTACAAGGCACTGGTCCAAAAAGACCATTCCCAAAAAAATCACAACTACATGTTCTAGCCCCTCCTCATCACCCTGCAATTAAGTTACTCCTCAGAGCTCACCTCTGACCAGCTAATTACCCTTCTGGCTGAGACATTTTGAAGGAGGGAGCTGTTCTCTTGCTCTCTGGTTGCCTGCTGTGACGGATCCCCTCCACCTTGACAGTGTCACTCAAGGATGGAAACTGCCCTCAGCTACCGCTGTCCTTTATCCCTGGAAGTGCCTCCCTGCCTTTCCCACATCACCTGTCCTGGGGGCAGTCTCACCTGCAGATTACTGGGAGAATAGGGGGATTCACGCCTGGAATTTCCTGTCCCAGACTCGCCCACAGGAGCCTGAAAGAGAGAAGAGAAAGCTCAAGACAAAGCTCGAGTGTTACTCTACAGCAGGAGGCGGTCTGTACAGCCCAGGGGGCACGGGACACCCTGGACATCCAGGGAGCAAGGTTAGCAGGGCCCAGCAGCAGCTGGCACATGCCAAAAAGCACTAGGAATGACGTTAAACATTGGAACCGGGATCATATCCCAGTGCCCTGCGAGGCCAGCTGGATCAGGTTACAGCCTCTGCCTCACAGCATGTCCCAGGAATCCTCTTCCCTGACTCCCCACAGCACTCACAGGCAGGGTCACAGTCCAGGCAAACCTCCTGCTGTACAGATACTGAGTAAAAAAAGCCATTCCTGGCTGGAGGGAGACAGGGCTCTCCTGGCTTCCAGAGGAACCTCTGGCACTGAGGCTCAGCTGTGCCGGCCACCAGCCCGCCCCAGCAGCTGAACAGAGAGCAGCATTCCAGGAACCACCTGCACTCCGACTGCAGCATGAAGAGCACGTTTCACAAGTATTTCAAATGCCTGAAGGTAGAAGCAGGTCACTTGGGATTTAGGGAACTATTTAGGCAAACCTACAGTTCCCAGTCACTAATACCACAGCCACACACATGGTCAGTTGAATCAAGTCAGTATTTTGACACACCAAGCCTGAAGTGACCTGAAGTTTATACTGGAGCACAGATTCTAGATACCTTGCTCTAAAGCTCACCTGGCTACACACCAGTGAAATTCCTACCGAGGAACTAAAACACCTCCAAAATCACTACAGCTGAGGATTGGCTTTGTTTATTGGTTGGTTTATCCGCTGTGTATGGGGCTGTTTATGTGGGGCTGTTTTGATCTTCAGACCTCCCAAAAGGCTTAAAAAGGAAGAAGGGGAAAGCAATGTGGTGCTCATCTGGAGGATGGTATCTTTGGGTCTAGTCCCTGCTGCACCATAGGTTCCCTGTACAACAGCAGGAATGTCAAATACAGATTTCCCAGAGCAGAAAGCAAAGTTCTCCCTTGAAATTCCAAAGTCTTAATCTACCGAATAGTGTCACTTGGAAGGAGCAGCTCCTGGGTTGTGGATCTACTGTGTTTTCCAGATGTCTAAGAAGGGCTCTACTCAGGCCCAGGAACAGAAGTGTGGCACCAGCACTGATCTTCTACCAGTCCTCCTGCCAGCTCCTCGCTGCCAGCCAAGCGGGCAGGGACGCCACTGCTCGCAGCCAGACCCGGAGGGACAGCAGGGAAGTCACAGACGCCATCCTGTCCCCTCAGCAGCGCACACATCACCATCACCAGGGTGTGTTAGTGGCTGGAGGATGACGTGGTGACCGCTGGGGACCGCTGGCCCCTGCAGGCGGTGCTGGGGGCACACAGGGCGGGGGGAACCGGCCCACGGGCACCGTGCTGCCCGGCACCGGGGTTTAGTAGGGTGCACTGGCCCGAGCTGTGTGAGTGCATGCCACACACTATGCGCTGCTTGCTTGCCTTGGAGTACAGGCTGGTCTTCAGCACGCCCTCCCTGCCATAGCCCAGGGGAGGCCCCCCCAGGCCAGCCGTGCCTGTGGCCTTGCCCTTGCGGTTGGCCACCACAAAGGGGTTCTCACTGAAGGGGATGGGCTGCGAGTCGATCAAACACTCTGGCGTCTCTGGCAGCTGCTCCTGGGACAAGGGACACCCCTCGGGGTCCTGCTTGTCTCCCCGGGGCTGTTCTGCCCGGCTCGTGTGCTGCTGGGAAGGCGCAGGGAGCTGAGGGGGCCCAGTCGTGCCTGCCGCCGGGTCCGGGGACGCTTCCCGGCTGCCCCACGCCACGGGCGGGGACAGCACCGCGCAGTCACCCTCCATGCTGGAGCTGGGCTTAGAGCACTCAACGGGCTGAGAGGAAACAGAAGGATCAGAGAGAAATAAGGAGAACAGAGTAAAGGAGGAGAGGGAGAAAATACAGAGCAGCTGCTGAAGGACAGGGGAGAGAATTCCAGTGCTAATGCCCGCACACCATCCTGACCCTCTCTCATGATCTGCCACCAATCTGTGACCCCCAATGTCACTCCCAGGAGAGGACCTTGCTGTGCACACACACCCCAGGAAGCTGACAGCCGCAAGCGCTCCCTGCACTCCTCCAGCTCACACACGTTCCTGCAGCTGCTCCCCAGTCAAACTCACTTCCAACACCTATACAAGCACCTGCTCCCCCCTGCTCACCTCAGCACACAGAATCACAGAACAGTTAGGGTTGGAAGGCACCTCTGGAGATCCTCCAGTTCAACCCCGACTTCATTGAGCCCCACCACCTATGGCCCAGACTCTGCCATCACCCCAACACTGCCACACAGTCACACAACACCCACCCCGTGCACTTCCACCACACCTGCACAGGTGACTATGCTTTAATGGCCCCACTGCATCACAACACACCCAAAACACCAGAGCTCAGTGCAGCGGACAGAGCACAGACCATTTGGGTGGCTCTTGCTGATGGCAGGACTGAGGCAGTCCCGGCTCTGTTCGGGCTCAATACACACAGCCTGAATGAAGCCCTGACCCTTCCTCTTAATGCCATAGAAGAGAGTTTGTTACCCCAGCAAGAGCCTTCCTTAGGGGAGCAGTGAGAGTCAGAGAGCAAAGACCAAAGCTGCCATCCAAGTGCCTCCAAGGAGCAGAAAGACCTCTCCCGCTCAGAGCAAATTCTTCAGCTCCTGTGTCGTGGCAGTGGTCACCAAAATAGCCCTCAGGGGTGGGCCGGTGACTACAATGGCAGCTGGGAGGCTCAGGAATTTCAGAGGCCCTCCCCTAAGCCCCACCCCAACCTCTGTGGTTGGCAGAGCCCTGGCTCATATCGTGTTTCCTCACCAGTGAAGCCTGTGCTACCCTGAGAAATTCTGCTGTTGTGGCTGATTTTTCAATGTAAAAACCCTACTTTTAACCCCTTTTCCCCAGAGTGCCATACTGCCTGACAGTCGATGGGGAGCCTCAGTCCCTGTTTTGTTCTTGGACCTGACTGGAAACGGGCTGGATCTGTGTCTCACTGTAAGCTCCAGCTCCTGCTGTAACATGTCCCGGTGAGGGATTCCTCGCTCCCCAGCCTCACCGGGGCTATTCCTGTCAGACAAGCCACAAGTTCTATTTTGGGTAAGCAAAAATTTGGGCAATGCAGCGAGCTTTCCCAGCTTGCAGACAGAATAGACACGTGCTACCCTGCATCCTCCCTGGCACTGAAAGAAATCCAATCTTAAATCCGATGAACAAGTGAAAAAAAAAAATCAATGGCAAGAAACTAAAGAGAAATAGACTCAGAACAGAAAGTACAGGTTGCTAATTAACTAACCATGGTGACCTGGTATTGAGACATGTCAATTTCTCATAGTCCAGAAAGCAAAACTGGACTTTGATAATTTTGCTGTCATCAGTCCCTCTCGGCTCTGGCTTTCATTCCTGTTCAATGCAGAAGATAGAGACTGTAGCAGCTCTTTGACTTCCGTAAGGGAAATGTCAGAGAGTCACAGAATCCCAGGATGGTTTGGGTGGGAAGGGACCTGGAAGCTCATATTGTTCCACCCCCTTGCTATGGGCAGGGACACCTTGCACTGGACCAGGTTGCTCCAAGTCCCATCCAACCTGACCTTGGACACTTCCAGGGATGGGGCAGCCACAGCTTCTACCCAGAGGCTGCAATGCAGTGGGTGCACGGCCAAAGAGCATCCCCCAAACAAACATTCCCATGCTGCTTCCAAGGGGAATTTTCAGTTTGGCTTATAACAGTGGACAAATAGAATAGGCATCTCATCAGCCTTTGTTAAATCCTGCTCACAAAGGGACCCAGATGCAGCAACACAGATCGATCCAAGACAGATCCATGGTGAATCCTCATGACCAATTCCACCCATAGCTACAGTGGTCAGTGGAGAGATCTACACCTCCTGTTCCACAGTGAACAGATGGACCTGCACCTCCCTCCTGTCCTCCTGCTCCACAGCAGGAACAGTTCCCTATAGATCCTCGTGTCACATGGTGAGGACAGGAACAGTTCCCTGCAGCTCCCTCACAGGGAACTATGCAGCAGTAAAAGACACCCAGTCACTGTTTAGAGGAGAAAGTCTGTGGTGAGAATTGGCCTGGAGACAGGAAGAAAGAGAAAACCACGATGGGAACAGGGCAAGAGCACCAGTCATCTGGATGAGGTTGTCCAGAGACAGACGATCTGTCACTGACTTGCCTGCTCTTCCACTGGCTGGACTGACCCTGGCTGAGTCTTCCAGCAGTCACCTAACAGGCCAAGGCAGCTCCTGAAGGACCACCAGAACCTCCCTGAGCCCACGATCCAGGCAGATGTACTTTTCAAACCAGAGCAAAGACAAGGCTGGTGACAGCTGGACAAACACAGGCAGCCATGGACCCTTCCCTGAAATGGGACATTTATAGAAGTCACCCATCACCCCGGCATGCCCGGCCCCACATTCCCATGCCTGGCATTCCCAGGCTGACACTGGCTGCAAGGCACAACCCCAAATGCTGCTCTGCTCTGGACCGCACTCGAGCTGTCCCGCACGGAGGCAGCTGCTGCCTGGGGCTGACTCGCCCCCTCTTCCAGCTCCTGAGTTACACTCAGAGATGCTAAAAATAAACCTTTTCCTGATACTGCTTTGTTGTGTGAACAGCAAGAGGGAAAAACCAAAAGCTGGGAAGTGTGGGAACAAAAGGAGGCAGAGCTGGAGCCAAAGCAGAATTGTTACTGGAGTAAGGCCTGGAGTAACAGAACAAACAGAACAGGAGAGGAGACCTGTCTGCATGGAATGAGATGGAGACAGGAAAAGTAAAATGATGATCCTGAAACACCAGAATGGGAATGCAGAATGGGATGATGACAGCAAAGGGAGATCTTGCTGCAACAGGAGGAAAGGAAGAAGACTGAGGATGTGTGAAGGAGCAGGCAGAAACCCAGTAGAATGGGTGTGATGCAGGAAAGATAAAAGAAAGAAAAGATGGAGAGGTGAGATTTTAAACAACACCTGAGGAGCGAGGTAAGTTTGTAATCTGTGAAGTTTGTGAAATCTGGAATTTCTCTTGGCCACTACATATGAGGGACTGCCAGGCAGGGCACAGGACAGGAATGTCCACGGCAGGAGTCACGATATACAACAGGATACATGAGCCACAGGGCTCAATCACGACACACAACCACAGCCACTTCTCTTCTGCAGACCTGGGGGAATCTTGGCTTTAACAGAATCTCAGGGTAGTTTGGGTTGGAAGGGACCCTGAAGACCAGCCAGTCCCACCCCCTGCCATGGTCAGGGACATTTCCACTAGAGCACCAGCGGTAGACACTTCCACTAGATGGATGCGTCCAAGCACTGTCTGGCACAATACTGTCATCACTGTGTCAGGAAGAATCTTTCTCTCCCTCCTTGGCAGCTCTCCGGAGCCTCTTCCTTCCACAACAAATCCCTGCACTCTCCCACTCGCATCCCCTTCTCTCCCACCAGGCTGTTCTTTCTGCCTTGTTCCCAACTCTGTTTTTTACAACTTCTCAAACTTTGCCACTTCCATTCCCAAAAGGCAAAGCTGCCTGGCTCTTGCTCTCCTCATTTTCTTATTCCCATCTTTCTTTCACAGTTACCTCCTGGTTCAGTGCCTGAGTTGCCCACAGTTCTGCTTCCCAGTTTCCTTTACAAAGGATGCTGTCACCTCCCACACCATGGCACAGGTGGAGGGCAGGTCATGGAAGGACCATGGCCTCCCCTGCAGGGACCCCCACCTCCACAGTTCCGCAGGACCCTCAGCCCCCACTCACGGTGCGGTTGCCTCTCTGCAGGCCACTGCTGGGCAGCGCTGCCAGGGTCCGGTAGTCCAGGCGCAGGGGTTCACTGGGGACATTCTGGAGAGGGGTAAAAAAAACACACACACCAGGAAGAGGTCAGGCCCAAAGTCAACTAAATCAATGAGAAAGAGCAATGAAAAGGGAACCACCCCAGTAGTAACCAAGGCTTTATCTCCAAACTCATCAGAGTTCCCACTGCCTGGAAAAAGAGCTGGAATTGTTTGAAACACAACCATGCGAACTCGTGGCAGGAGCCAGGCTTGAGAAACCCCGCAGAGAACGTGTCACTGTGGACCCCTGGCCACCCACTACTGCTCAGATCCCTCCACTCCTGCTGCCCCCATGTCCACTTCCTTATGGAGGAGAGAACGTGCCATACCTACCCCGTTTGCTCCAAGAGCATCTGGAATCACTGGATCCAGACACATGTATGAATGCAAGTCTGCGATTCCTCTATAGTTTCTTTTTCCAACCTTAACTCACACTCACTGTACAACTTCATTCAATTTTGCTTCCCATGTATTGCCTTTCTAACCCTAAAGAGAAGCCAAGGTTTCCAGCCCAGCCCATTTTCCTCAATCCCTTGCACATTTCTTCAGTTCTGATCTCTTCTCTTATCCCCAAAGCCACATCCTTTTAAGGGAGGGAGCAGAGAACACAAGCTTTGGGGAACAAACTCTTCTTGGGGACTTCTCCAGCCTTCCAGTCCAGCTGTAGCCCTTTTCTGGGCCTCTCCAGCCCTTCCCCTGTGCTGCTCACCTCCGCTTCCTCCTCAAGCTGCTGCGTGGCTGCCTCCTGCTCCCTACGCATCCGCTCCTTCCATGGGACAGACAGAGCCAGAGCAGAGAGACAAGAGAGAGGCAGAGAGGTCACACATGCTGGCCAGGAACTGCTGAGGGGACACAGGTGCAGTGCCAGCACCAGGAGAGGGGGAGCAGAAACCCAGCACGAACACTGGGACTGGGGAAGGAGGAGCTGGAATTCAGCACTTGCAGTGTTACTGCCAGCAGAAAGGACAGGGACGGAACAAGATCATCTGGGTGCCACAGGTGAGAGGGGAGAGCAGGTGTCCCCAAGATCCTCAGCAGGGACAATCCTGGGGAAAGTAAGGAAAGCTACCGTGCCCCCAAGCATAAGCTACACCAAAGGAGAGAAGTTTGCTCACTGCTGGAAGAGACACCTTGATGGAGCACAGACAGGACAGGCTGGAAAGGGATGGAAAAACAAATCTACAGAGCACAGGCCTTGCTGGCTTATACCACCACATACAGAATGATGCAAATACATACAAAGGGACAGAAAGGTCTTGGCACAAGGTCAGCTCAGCACTGCAGGGGCATTAGAGAGTGACCAGTGACTAATCCCAAAAGCCCCAGCCATGGGCTTGCTTCCAGGCTGCAAGAGGAAGGGAACAGTGCAGGGCTTGTCCTAAGGACTGATTTCTGGGCACTGGTATTTCTATGACTTGTCACCTGGCACCTCTGGGCAGAGCCAGGCCTGGGGACAGCACAGCAGCATCCTTCCCTTCTCTTGTCTATGGAACCCTCCCAGCTGTTCTTCCCAAGCAGGAACCACATGGTCCAGAAGTCCTGACACTGGGAGGATGGGAGGTGGAAGGCAGCTGAGAAGGAGTCAAGCAAAAATACTGCTGAGCACCTGGGCCCTGTTCTTTAACAGATTCCGTGCACTACAGATTCCCACTGCCCCACATCACCCCTTGACCTCCATGCAAGGATAAGCAGCCTGAGAAGGCACTGATGCTCTGGAGGATCACAACTCCTGAAAGGATATTGAGGGATATTTAAGGTAAAGTTTATTCTGAATCTGGTTATGCTTGTTTTGGCCAAGAGTTCTCTGTAGGGTGAGGGTTCCAGGTGACACTAATCTGGTGCGTGACACTTCTCTGAGGTCATATTCTGAGGAGTGACAGGAGCACCAGTCAGCCCAGATGGAGCTGTGGCACGCTCCAAATCCATCTCTGACAATAGCTGGGGAGGATCTGGGTTAACACTAGAAAAATAACTACAGCCACAGAGCCAGGAGAGAGCACCAGAAATCAGGCCACAGAGACTCAGAGTTATGGACACTTCTACTAGAAACGGAATTATCAGAGAACTGGGGGCAAGAGGTGTCAGCAGTGAATGGGTTTGAAAACTTCTACCATGAGTAGAGCAAAGGCATAATTCCTCCCAGTTATTCAGTTCACAGCTTGCTGTGGGCTGGAGACACGCTTGGTCTCTACTGCTCTTGTGCAAGAATGAACATGAAACATTGAACGGTAAGAAAAACGGTCCAAAGATGGTGACAGAAATTACCAGGGATCTGGAACCGGGACAGGAACTTCCTTCAGTATTCCAATGGCCACCACCGAGTGCTGGCTCCATCACTGGGATACATTTAATCATCAAAACCAGTTTTAGAGACATAATACCAGATTCAAGGTTTAAAAGGCCCAGCAGAAAAAACATGTCTTTACTCAGGGGCCTCAGGATCCTAGGAGGTCAAAGGAGCCTGGAGCATCCACTGCTGCCTCCTCCTGGCACACCAAGGGAAGGGGCACCAAAATATATCAGTGTTTTTTAAAACGAGATATGGCCAAGGCTACTTCACCAATTGTAAAGGTTTTTCTGGGGTTTTTTTGACCCAAGTATTCTTAAGTAATCTCAGTATAAATTTTGGCAAAGTCTTTCTCTACCTGAGCCTGGATAAATGCCACCTGCTCAGGTAGAGAAAGACTCCCCAGGCAGCATAGTTTGGGGCCACATTTGGTATATTCACAGGTGTTAGGAATGCTGATACTGACCCACAGTACCTGAAGTCTCCTGGAATGTTTTTCAATCCATATATCTATATTCAAATCC
Organism: Promerops cafer; assembly: GCA_013398275.1. Taxonomy (NCBI): domain Eukaryota; kingdom Metazoa; phylum Chordata; class Aves; order Passeriformes; family Nectariniidae; genus Promerops; species Promerops cafer. The sequence continues at coordinate 64,914 of VZSE01006889.1, read as the reverse complement.
ATATACTGCCAACATTAAAACTGGCAGGAATATCCTTTGCTCAGACAGAAACACAATGAAATCAGGTTTGCTGAAACCACATCAAACCCCACTGAGTTCCTTCCCAGGCAAGGAATGAGACATTTTACAGGAAAAACCTGAATCTGATCTGAACTGCCTCTGCTCTGGGCTGAACCAAGAGAATTGCTGAGTTGCCTCCTACCCAAATTAGTCAGGATGGTTTGGGTGGGAAGAGACCTTTCAGGGTTATCTTGTCCAACCCCTGCAATGAGGGACGTCTTCAACTGGATCAGGTTGAAGATCATTATGTAAGGTCATTAGACTTCCATCCAGAATTGCCAACCTCACCCTGCTCTTGTGGGGCATCAAATGTGAACAGCAGCTGCAGAGAGAACCCAGGGAAACTTCAGGTGTATCTGAACCGGAAACCTGACGAAATGTACACACACATCTGCCAGGAGAGCAGATTCCCCACTGACAACACTGAAGAATTCGGTTTTCCCTCTTCTTCCAGTGACTCTGACTGGATAAATTACTGTTTTAAGAGGGATGACTGGAAACTCTAAGTCCTCAAGAGGCTTGAGTCTGCTGATCTATTTCTGTGAAATTCTCCTTCTGTGAAATTATCTTTCTGTGCAAGGCTGAGCCAGTGGGCAGAGACACAAAGCAGCAAAATGACACACATTTCTCACAGCAAAGCAGAGAAATGACCACGTGAACTGAGGAGCACAGAGCTGTGACTGATCAACAGTATCACTTCTTCACTCAGGGCAGCTCGGAGCTGTGTGTTCTCATCTTTGCTCACAAAAGCTCTGTCAGTCACAGGGTGCTGGACAGAGAAAACTGATTAAATTTGGGACTTCCAAGCTCATTGGCCATTTCTCTTGAAGCTGCAGCTTGGCCAGGAGGTACCAGCAAGTAACAAGGGTGGTCCTTGTGAATACCACAGGAACATCACCAGAGAGGTGCACAGGGAGGTACAGCAAAGCCTAAGAGCACCCGGGAGCAGTGCACTACAGAGAGGGAATGCCCAGAACTCCACCCCATGGCACAGACAACAGGGCAGAGATCCAGAACTGCCATGGCACTGACAACAGGGCAGAGATACAGAGCTCCCCATGGCACTACAGTGGAGCAGAGATAACCTGTGACACCTTCCTTGGGACTTACAGGCTCAGCAGAGCTCCTGCCACAAACAGACTCTGCTACACAAATAATCTCACCACTTTCTCCATTTCTTCTCTCTCCCACTGAGTGGCTTCTCTCACCATTTCCATCTCCTAGGAGAGAGCAGAGTTAGAGCTACCTCACTCAGTGCTCTCTCCACACCTGCAGCATCTAGAACCTCATGAAGGTGTCACAGTCACATCCTAGCATGTTCCTGATCCAAGTGCTGGGTCCTGCTGATCCCATGCCACGCCCACTGCACAGCACACTGCAGGCTGCATGCACCAAGGGAGACACTAGAGATTTCCAGAAACTGCTTCCACATGCTCCCAGCTCAGCCACAACACACACCTTCTGCAGGATCTCCAGTTCCTCGGGGCTCAAATCCCGGTCGATGGAGGAGATGCTCTCCAGGCTGTTCTTGCGCCCAATGCCAGCAGCAAAAGGGTTTGCAATGATTCCTGGGGACATCTGCAAAGCAAACAGTAAATCACACCTGGTGGAAGCCCATGGAGTGCCATTCCAAAATTTCCCTATTCCAGCCTCCTAGATAGAGAGTATCAGGACAATCCCAAGCAAGTCAGAACCAGAACTCTTCCAAAAACTTGAAACCTTATTCCATAGAATCTCAGACTGGTTTGGATTGGAAGGGACCTGAAGAGCATCCAGCTCCATCCCTGCCATTTAGGCTGACAATTGTTCGAGGAACCCAAGGTCTAAACAAGCTGAATTCAAACTGATCCAGGTGCAAGAACGGGATAAGGTGAGCAGGGACTGGCTTCATGTTCTACTGGAGAATACAAAAGCTGACTAGCTGAGCCTTGGAAGCAGAAATCTGAGAGGGCACGGGATTGCTCCAGGGAAGTATTACCCTGTGGGGAAAGACAAACACCAATAAAGAGCCAGACCATTTATTGTAAATGTAACACTAGCCAAAAAAAAAAAATGGGCATAAATAGTCTAGCAAAAATGAGCTTGAAAACTTATTTTTTTTCAGTGCAGTGCTATTGTGGAACAGTTCTAGAACCAGCAGGAGAAAGACAGCCCTGACAGACCACTGCTTTTTTGGACTGGAGACCCCCTCCAGCTCATATCATAGGTCAGACTTTGAAATCTGGGACCTCAAAAAAACCAAACAAATCTACAGCAAAAGGTTGGGAAAATCCAGCATTCTGTGAAGACAGAGGTGGGATCCATGTGGAGGGATTCTGGTGACTCCAAGGGCATCTGCCTTCCAGTGCTCACCTCGATGGCAGCTGCAGCCTTGGGGTCGAAGCCGTCGCAGACCAGCACGAGCAGCGCGTCGCCCACGCCCCGCAGGATCTGCACGGCCTCCGTGTGCGTCATGCCCAGCAGGCTCTGGTGGTTCACCTCCAGGATCCGCATCCCCACCTTCAGGCGGCCGTCCCGGGCAGCAGCCCCCGAGGAGCTCACCTGGAACACACCGGGCAGCCAAAGGGTCACCGGAGCACCTCAGAGGAGACAGGAGAGTGTGGGGACCATGGGCAGGAAGGAGTGGACAGCACACACAGGGAACGGGGACAACAGCCTGCAGCTGCAAGTCAGGGGAAGCAACTGGAAGTACTATGGAGAGGGCAGAACGGGAAGAACCTCTACAGGCTAGTGGAGGAAACAGGTGTGGAAGAACCTTTTATGTGAGATAAAAGAATGTGAATTTGAAATCTGTTGTCCCAAGGAAAGATGCAGGTGAGAAGGAAAAGCTGTCACATCATAATGCATCTCGTGGAAAGAGAAATCATTTTGTGATGGGAGAGAGACACAATGGAAATGCAAATGAAGACAAACTAAGGAGGAAGGAGGCAGGGATCAGACATGCAAAGAGGAAGAAGAGGAAAAGCACCACTTTGTCTCTTGGTTACCACAAATATCCAGGAAAAATCAGAGGCAGGAAAACCCCTCCAGATAGGACAGGTAAGAGAGGTTGAGAGCAGTAACATAGCTCAAGGGAAAGGAGGGAAGTTCAAGATTTTGGCTCTCTGCAGGCTAAAACAACAAGTATTGGGAAAAACAGGGAGGGGAGACGGGGTAAACTAACTCTGTGCCACAGCTAAACTGTGAACCTTCCAACCCCCGAATCCTGCAATGCTGCAGGAGAGAAAACCAGGCCTAATTACTCAAAATAACCGTCAGTTAGAATAATCCCAGGTTTTCTTTTCCTGCTGTTACAAATGTCCCAGGTGAACGTGCAACTGTCACTCTGAAAGAGGGAATTTATTCTTTTAATTTTAGAACTCAGATAAAACAGTTACAGCCACATCATGGCAAATGCTGAATGTTCCCTTGCCTTAACAGCAACCAATTATCAATTATCAGGGCTGACTGCCAATTATGTAGTGTCTTCAGCCATGAGGATAACTCACATCAGTTTCTACCCCCAAAAAACAGCTAAAGAGGGAATCAGTGACACTAAGGTGAACACCCAGAGTCCTCTTTGTCAGCAGCAAGACCAAAATGACACCACTTATTGCTGTGCTCCACTGCCAGCGAAGAAGAAGCAATAAAAACTTATTTGAAAGGGTTGGGAGGAGCATAAACTGATAAGCATAAGTTCAACAAGAAAACGTGTAATTTCTGGATGAAAAGTGATGTAAGAAGTATGTGTGACACAAGCAATCACCTAAAAAAGGAACAAAGTTACACAGACAGTGCATAGCACAGGAGAAAAGGTTAGGAATTCCTGACAATTTCCATGGAAAGAGGAAAGAGCTTGCATGTCTAAGTGGTCAGGAAGCCACAGGCACAGGGGGACCAATAGGGATGTGGGTACAAGGAAAGATGTATGAGTTTGCATTATAGAAAAAAACCACAAGAGAAGAAATACAAAGCAAAATAAAAGCAAGCAGGAAATAGTGTATAGCTGTTGTAGAGGAGGAAATATGAAAGAACAAGGACTTGTCTCCTTTGCTGGAGGGAGACTCTCCAGAACTGATGCACCAGTGAAAGCTGAGAGCATATTTCAACGGCACCCCCAGGGATCACTCTTCTCCCTGGCAGTGCCTGCAGAAGTGCTCTGGTACCTTGGAGATGAAGATGCCTTCATCAGTGGGATCAAATGGATTGCCAGCATGGCCCTTTGCTCCACCCCGGATGCTGATGCCCAGCTTCTCTCCTGGAGCCTTTTCAATGCATATTTCCTGGAAACACAAAAGAGTCTCCTCGTTTCTGGGCCAAGTTCAGCTGAGGGAGCACTCCTCGGAGTGACCACAATTCTAAATACCCTGAAAAGGGCCTGAATTAGCCCCACCCCTCATTTGGCAGTTTATTCCTGTTGGTGAAGACCTGCCCTTTCCTGTTCCCTGATTACAGAGTCACCACAGCCATGGCAAGAGATCCTCACCATGCCCCAGCTGGAGATGCACTTAAAAAAGACTGGATTCTGCCAAAGGAGAAGGAATTTCCAACCAGGAGTCTGGTTGTATCCTAGTCCCAGATCTCCAGCCTGGTAAGAAACTGCCCCCAGAAGCCACCCAGTGTGACTCCCCCCCCAGCCCCCTCCCTCAGAACCCACCTGCATGCCAGGTGGAGGTGGGTCTCTCCGGACCACCATGGTGAGCTCCTGAGCACTGGAGAGCAGCGCGTTCACAGCCTCCTGGTGGGTGGCGTGGCGCAGGTCGATGCTGTTCACCTCCAGAATCCTGTCCCCGACGCGGAGCCCGCTGCGTGACGCCAGCCCCCGCGGAATGACCTGCAGAGAACCATCAACACAACTAGAGAAGGGAAGTTCATCTCTCCTTGCAGATGAGATTGTGTCCCCGGGCATCCGCCAACACCCTGCAGGCCTGTTCTGACTCCTCTCTCTGCAGACAAAATTCCCTAAGAGGCGACATAGCTGGGAACACTGGCGAAGAATGAAGTGGGATGTGCTTTGAAGTGCTGTTCCATATGTTATTCTCATATTCCCAATTTAATCTGAACCAATCTTGTGGCAGTGTTGCCATTATTTTGCCTATGACTGTAACCAGGACTGACAGCACCAGTACTACTCCAGTCTTCACCCAGTGCTCTACAGGGGCTCCTGAGAGCTAGAGGGTCTGAACATATAACCAAACCTGTGTTCCTGGTGAAACAAAGGAGTCAGCAAGGAAAGGGTGAAATCTGTGAGCACATGGGCAAGCAGGGATGGTGGGAAAGAGTTAGTTAGGCTTTGAGAAGAACAAATCCTGCCTCATTGACCTGCTGATGCACTGCAAGAAAAACCACGGGCACGTGAAGGAAGAGACCTGGCAGGCCTAACTCCTAGAATTCTGAACAGCCCTTAACAAGGTCTGAACCCAGTCACAGGTGTCAGAGAAGTCAGGTTCAGCATCTCCAAGTGACAAGAGAAGTCAGGAAGTAGAACAGGTTCAGCAGGGATGTCCTCTCCAGCATCCCTATTCCACTGAGTGTGGATGTGCAGGACTGTGAGGGAATGGGCTGCAGCCAATGGCCAGCCTGTGTGCTGTCCCTGAATGGCATGAGCTGATGTCACCACTGGAATGGGAACGTGGGATCAAAGGACACTGGCCTGAGTGCAGCAGAGCAGCTCTGGTTGCCCCAGCAGTCACACACTCATCCCACCAGCATTTTCCCAGTAATGACTGTCTTTCTGCAATGCCAGCATCTTCCAGGATTCATTAATGCCAACATGAACTCAGCAATTTCAAAAGCTAACTGGGATCCTTCCAGAGGGTTCAGCATGGTTTATATAGGTTTGAGGCTTTTACATGCCCTCAGATGGTTTCAGCAGCAGCACATCCAGTACAAACAACCCTTCACACATCCCTCTCCTATGCCCTTATTTCACAAATCCATCCTGTACCTCTGGATTCACATCAAAATCCTTCACCTTAACCCCAATAATCAACAGCTCAGGAAGACTCAGAGCAGCTCTCCTGGGGCTCTACCTTGGAGATGAAGACACCTGGCTCATGAATCCCAAAGGGATGACTGGAATGGTCACTGCCTCCGACGATGCTGAGGCCCAGGGGACCACCTGCTTTCACCAGGTGAATTTCCTTAAGGGAACAAGAAGGAGTGTCAAAGGCAATGAAGGATATCACATATGGACCACAAACACTGACAAACACGGAGTCAGGGGTGTTTTGCATGGGTAAGCACAAGATGAACACTCATGGGACAAGGGGGTTCCCCATATGGGACTCTGCAACCTGGAGAAGAGCTAGAATGGGGCTCCCAGAGAGCTGGAGAGGGATTTTGGACAAGGGCCTGGAGTGACAAAACAAGGGGGAACAGGTTGCCCCTGAGAGTGGGCAGGGTTAGATGGGATACTGGGGAGAAATTCTTCCCTGTGAGGGTGGGGAGACCCTAGCACTGGCTGCCCTGAGAAGCTGTGGCTGCCCCATCCCTGGAAGTTTTCAAGGCCAGGTTGGAAGGAGCTTGGAGCAAGCTGGGATAGTGGAAGGTGTCCCTGCCCATGGCAGGTGGTGGGTCTGGATGGGCTTTCAGGTCCCTTCCACCCCAAGCCCAAGCCTTTCTACAACGACATCTCCAGGCCCCAATAACCCAGCAGGCCAGTCCCCATCACAGCACCAATCTTTCAAATAGAACCCAGACAGGATTGAACTGTCCACCCGCCAAAGCCAAGCTCACCTCGACAGGGTACTGATCCTCCAGGCCTTTGGAGAGGTGGTTCCTCGGCGGCACCGGCGTCTCCTCGGGCGGGCTGTCCCCGGGGCCGGGGGGCGGCGGGGGGGAGTGCATGCGCCCGCGGGGTGCGCCGGGCGAGTCTCCCTCGCCGGGCTGCTCTGCGCCCTCTCTCTCTACCAGCAGCACGATGGTGGGGGAGGCCGCGGTAAGCAGCGCTACGGCCTGATCATGCCTGGCTTCTGTCATGTCTACCCCATTGATCTAGAACAACCCGCAAACTCGGCGTCAGACCAGCTCCGCGGCGCTTCCCGGCGCTGCAGCGCTCGGCCAAGCCCCCGGGGAGCCCTGTCCTGCTGGCATGTGCCCCCCGCTCAAAGGCCTGTGCCCCAAAGCACCTCGTAACTCTCCCAGCTCCCTCCGACCCGGCAAAGGGACACAGGCATCTGCTCATTCCCACGGATCCCAATTCCCTTCCTGCTCAGCTTTCCCGCCCCTGTTCCCTGCACACCTGGTGCCCTGCAGCACCACTGACACGGTGCTCACGCAGGCCTGGTGTGATGTTCCACCTCGTGCAGCCAAATGTCTCCACATGGGAGAGGAGAAGCAAAACCAGTGATTGCCAGTAGCAATGCCACAATACAAGCATGTGCCAAAGCACCTGCTGCCTTGTCACTGAGCCACCTGTCCTCATTAGTCACCCAAAGCCCCGACACAGACACTGCAGGCACGATTTGATGGGTGACAGGACCTGTCACTGGTCACTGTGCCACTGGCTGCCCATGCTGGCCAAGGTCATGGTAGCCCAGGGAAGATGCCAACTCTAAGGCATTAAAAGTGACCCCTGGTACAGAGAGATTTGAAAGAACAGAGAGCCTTTCCTAAAAAATTAAGATTTAAAACTGTCTCCCTAGAAACTCAAAGGACCAGAAAGGACATGACTGTTTTCCATGGATGTACAAGAGGCAGAAACCTGAGGAGAGCTGAGCTGAGAGAACACAGCCAAAACAACAAAACTTGACAGGAAAAAGTTGAAGCTGAAAATTAAAAGGTTTCTAGTCATTAGGAAAAGCTTTCCAAAATGAACAATGAGGACATGAAAAAAGGAGCTGCCAAGATGGGCTTTGATCAGCTCATGAAATAACAACGTAACTAACAGTCACAGCAACTGGGCTTTGTAGCCCAACTCCCCACTGCCTGATTCCCAGAAATATTATTGTTACTCCCCAGCTCCTTCCCAGAGAGCAGTTTCTGGACTAAGCTGACATGCACTGTCTGCCAGGGCTTTGTCCAGACGCCCCGTGACCCTCCCAGCACTCACCCTACCAGCCCCATCCCACCCATAGCTGTGGGTACTGCTCTCCTTAGGACAGGGAGGGAGAAGCACAAGCAGCCCTGTGCTGTCCTGGGAACTCCACAGTGTCATGTCTGCTGAGAGCACTGTCCCTGAAGGGACACCTCTGGCATGAACCAGAAGGATGTCAAGGCAGCAGCTGGCACATGCCCGCAAGAAGAGGAAGGATGAAAGGGACCTGGGCAATGGCTGCTGAGCACAGGACACAGCATCAAGCAGGAAAGGTAACAAATTAACCGCACAGGTGCACAGCCCTTAACAGAGTGCAGTTAACAGACACGTGGCTCAGACACTCAGGGACAGATCCTTAAAGTGGTCACCAAAAGCAATCACCCAAAGGAATCACCCACATTAGAGAAGTGCGACTAAACCTGGCAACCAATTTGCAGAAGAAATGAAGATTATAAGGGGTTGTATCAGCACATCTGTTGTAGGAAAGGGCCAAGTGGCTGCAGGAAGCTCGAAGGAGGTGTTGTGGGAATATGCAGCACTTATTATGGGACGTTTAGCAAACAGAAAGAGGACTAGAGGTGAGGAACAAGCATGGGGAAATACAGGGGAGAACAAGAGGCTGCTGGTCAGTGGTGGTCTGGCCAAGCCCTGGGCCTGAGTCCACATCTGCTCTGCCTTCTCCCCACATTCTGTATTTACTGTGCCAGTTCACTCTGTTCTGGGTGCATGTGAGAGAGCTACTGGTAAAAGTCAAGCTGGACTAGCCAGCAAGTAGGAATCCAAAATGTGGGAAGACTCAAGAGGTGTCCCAGAAGCTGGATGAAGGGCTTGTGTCTGACCAAAGAGCCTGGAAGACCTCGCTGCTTGGAGCAGAGGCTGGAGACCTGCACACAGGAGCATTTACTGGAGTGAGTGAGGGAGGATGTGTTGCACATTCCACCAGCAAGCTGAATCCCGATGGGCCGGAGGGCAGGACTGGGGAGAAGCTGGCTGTTGTTCCTGCCCTGTGAGCACTAGCTGTGCTCAGGTGTGCACCTGTAAAGGTACTGCCCTCCTCCTGCCTCTGTGATCTGGGACCAGCTGTATCTGCAGTATGTTCCATGTCTGGAGTCTGCACTTACCCCTGCTGATGGCTGCACCTGGGAGCAGGGAAAGCAGCAGCCATGTGTCCAAGGGACTGGGAAGGGAGGATTCCTCGGGTCCTCTGATGGTTAACAAAGGCAACATGCAGGAGAGACTTGGTTCTATCACCAGATCAAGGCCAAACATGCTCATTGAGTGGGAACAAGATGATCTTTAAGGTCCCTTCCAACCCAAACTGTGCTCTGACTCTACAACACTGCAATGACACTGCACAGACAGACCCGCTGCAGCACGGCCCACTCTCGTTTCTCACATCCCCTCTGCTATTTTCCTGCTCCTGATAGGATGAGATGGGGTCAGACCAGAAGGGCACAGCGGTGCCTCCCTGGAGCAGGGACCAGGGCACATGACTCCAGGAGTCAGAGGTGCCTCAAATGTAACAGCCCTTGGTGCATTTCACCCAGTAATTCTCCACTACCTGGCAATCCTGGTGGCTACCCAGCTTTTGGGCAGCTAATTTTCCATGGCCTTTATCTAGCTAGAGAGCAAGGCCAGCCATACAGCACGGCTCTCCGAGTGCCATGGGGAAGGGACAGTGGCTGTTGTTTCCCTGCTCCACACATTTCTCTGTGTGCCAGGGAATTATATTATCCTGGCAAATCTCTAAGGGGTCACATTGCCTCATTAGGACTTCACGTGTCACCCACCACTATCCTAAATCTCCCCACAGTCAGTTTTCTTCCCAGACCCATCCCCATAAATTAAGCTGCCCTTAGCAACTGCTCCCAATCCTGCACCCTCCCTGCTAGATTCCCATCCCACAACTCCAGCTCTCCAGCACTCTCCCCAACAGGTCCCTGTCCAGTGTCCTCCCCCACCAAAATGACTCTCAAGAGACACGGGAACACAGGGAAGCCGGGGAGTGAGTGACAGTAACTGGGGCATGTTGAGGAGTGTTAACTCACGGGAGACCTAGGCTGGGCTCTTCAATCCATGTGCTCAAAGCTCCCCTAAGAAAGTCAAAGGAGCAATTCCAGTTCTTCTCCTGAAGAGAAGTCCAGGAAGATTTAGAGCACAGGGGAAGAGCAGGAAGCTGTGCTGCATTTATTTTCTTAAGAAAACAGAATTCTTTGGCAACGTGAGAGCTGAGCATGACCAGGAGACCACGGCTTTGGAAATGGGCCCTGCCTGGGGGACCCATGAGCCTGGACCCAGTGAGGGTCCTCCCCTTCCCCATGCAGGTACAGGCAACCTGCACCCACATCCTAGAAATCATGGCATCATGGAAGCTTTCCAATAAAAATGGGCAATTGCTGCTTCGAAAGAGTGTGGTAAGCAGGCTTGGAAGTTCTGGGAGTAGTCCTAGTGAGTGTTCTCCTGAAAGGTGACATGTTCCTGCACTCCTCAGAGGTGAGCACGGGATCTGAGCTTCAGCTGGTGCTCAGCACCAAACCTCTATGGTCACACACACCTCAGCACAGGTAACCAAGGAGACCCCACTGGGGGTGTCAGGAATAATAGCAGCAATGCCTCAGCCACGTCAAAATCCAGCAGAGGCCCCAACTCTGTAAGCCCTGAGCTCACACATCCGATAAGGAATCCACTGCAAGCTATTACTAGGGAATTAGATCTGCTTTTCCTATGAAGCTGCCCATGGATATAAATAGAGCTGCTGAAGTAGGGTGGAGACAGGTTTGACTTTTGAATCTGTTCTAAGATTTTGTGTCTCCTTTTTCCACAGGTCGAACAAACCAACCCCAAATGATGGGCCTCAGTACTGCCTCCATACCATGGAGCATCAAAACATGAGCAAATACAAAATAATTCAGTCTATCTGGCATCAATCAGGGTCAGGGCTTGATTTTGGAGAGTGGGGAGCACTAGAAGGGAGTGAGAGATGCTATACCAGTTCAAACTTCCTGCCAAGACACCAGTGTCAGACCTGGGCCCAAGCTCCACTAAAATGTTGTGCCTGAGCAAATACAACACAGCCCCAGCCCAGGGATAGAGCAGACAGAAGCCAGCACTGACGAGGCTGTATCAGTGTTTACTCACGCCAGCGCTGCGGTAACACGTGCTCTTACCACAGCAGCTGGGCCAGAAACCCACCACCAGCACCAGGATTTGGAGGTTTCCCCCAGAGGCAGCATGCGAGCGTGGGAAGAGGGTTGGGAGGCTCAGGAGAGGCTCCCGCAGGAGGGGAGGGAGGACCAGGAGGCAGAGACATGAGGTGAGAGCAGTGAGATCTGCAGGGACAGGACAGGAGGCAGAGGCCAGAGCTCCAACTGAAGCAGGGAAGCACTGAGGTACCCCTGCATTGCCTCACAGCACCCCTGGGCAGCTCCTTCTGCTCCAGCCCACGCTGACCCTGCCACCCCACTGTGCCCCAAGGGGCTCCCCCTCTCCCCATGGCCGAGCCGCCCAGCTACCGCCCAGGCTCCAGAGGGACACCAGGCTGGGGCAGTGCTGCTGTGTCCCCTCCCTCCACGCCATTCCTGGGGAAAGCACTTGCATAAAGCATTTGGGGAAAGGGAAGGTGTAACTGCACCCACCACCAGACAGGGAAGAACCACCGAAATTAAATGCTCTCCCAGAAGGCTCAGGAGCTGAAAAAAGGACCCCCAAAATCCAGCTCCAGTAACAGAGAAGCAGCCCCTGCACGAGGAAGGGCATGGAGCCGAGTCAGCCCCTTCCTTGCACACACATACTCACCGAGATGACTCGGTCTCCAACGCGCAGGATCCCATCCCGGTGGGCTGCGCCACCCTCTGCGATCCGGGAGATGAAGATCCCCTGGAGCACAGTCAGGAAGGTCAGAGCAGCCTGGGCTTTCCCTCACCTGAGCCTGGCTCTCCAAACCCGTTCCCAGACACCAGGCAGGTCTCAGTCCTCTCCCTCCACAGACCTTTCCCCTGCCCTGACGCTTCCCGTTCGTTCCCCAATCCTCAGAAACCCTCTGCTCCCAGAGCCCCTGGCAGCAAAGCCCTCCTATGGCCCAGAGCCTGGAATCTGTGCCAAGAGGGCAGCAGTAGGATCAGATGTCACTGGCAGGGATTGGGAGCCTCAGCCCCCTCCTTCTATAAAAAAGAGGGAGAGGGACTTTGGACAAGGGCCTGGAGTCATAGCATAAGGGGAATGGCTTCCCTCTGCCAGAGGGCAGGGTTAGATGGGGTACTGGGAAGGAACTGTTCCCTCTGAGGGTGGTTTGACCCTGGCATAGGCTGCCCAGAGAAGCTGTGGCTGCCCCATCTCTGATAGTGTACAAGGCCATGGTGGGCAGGGCTTGGAGCAACCTGGGACAGTGGAACCTGGCCATGACAAGGGGATGAAATAAGTGAGGTTTAAGGTCCCTCCAAACCCAAACCATACTGGAATTCCATGATTCCCTGACTTAAGACCACCCGGCTCTCAGAGACCACCTGGCCCAACAACCCAGGGCCAGGCTGCACTGCTGCATGCCCAGGGAGAAAGACTGGGGGATCCCAGGGGACCAGGACTGACCATGTCCCCAGCCCGGTAAGGAGTGGAGCCCTTGCCACCAGCAATGCTGAAGCCGAGGCCCTTCTCGTTGCGCATGAGGCAGGTAGAAAATCTCTCGGTGGCCGGTGCTCCCTCGGGGCACTCAGGGAAGCGCAGCCCCCCGCGCCGCTCCCGGGGGCTGTAGTCGTCCTCGGGGCGCAGGGGGGTGACGGTGATGGCATTCTCAGGCTCCACCATCCGCTCCCGCAGCACCGTCATGGACACGGAGCTCCCGGAGCCCCGCAGCGCCTCCACGGCCACGTGGTGCTCGGCACAGTGCAGGGACACTCCGTTTACCTGGGCACAGACAGCGACAGCCTCCCCTCACACCCAGCCCTAACCCGACACACAGCCTCCCCTCACACATG